>JZLH01S0085142.1:0-14958 GCA_001188425.1 Eucidaris tribuloides | reverse complement strand
AAACGGTCTGATCACCCGCAAATCCCCTTCTCTGTTTCAATAAAATGAAGTATAAAAATCTAAAAGTCAGTCTGTTGCCTGAATTGCATTAAAGATGTAAATACATGTATCAATGTTTTTGAGCAATTGTTAATAGTAGTTAAACTCAAAGTTTCATATTATACAAGTGGTAAATGAGAAGATTACAAACTACACACATTTCTAATACTGACGGAATGAATAACAAAATTATGACGGGAGTATCTTCAAATGAGTCATGGGTCTAACAACCCCTTTCCTTAGTATGTTAGAAAGAAAGTAGCAGGTAATTCATCATCTAATAGCAGTTGCAGTTGGAATTGTAATTCTCATTACTTTTGAAAGCATTTGTAAGTGAGATCTTGTCAAAGAGACTTAAAGACTGGGATGATAATGACCTTAGTACAAGACACACCCTTCCTGGGATGAACATTTGACATATATGAGAATGATTACATGTAGATCTTATTGTACCTGCCTGCTCTGTGTTGAATTATGTGGCTCAATGTTTAATTTATATTACATTCTTACCTCACGGTATAATTGGCTTTCATGGTTCGCAACAGTCCATTGTGAAACACTGACATTACAAAACTGAAGAGGCAAAATTAGAGAAATACAAAAATGATGGTTACATTAAGAACAACTTGGAAAATACTTGAGCATATATGATAATGACTAATTAATTTGTATCAATTTTTATATAAGTAATTGATAGAAAATTACTCTAAAATAATTCTGTTAATATTCATTATCATAATAAAATTTGTTATATAATTTTAGATAACTAATTAATATAGAATTACTATAAAATAATTCATTAAGATATAATCATTACAAAAACACTACATAAACACAAAAAATGGTAGGGCACACTTTTACCTATATTGCATCTTCATCATACAAATTAACCTGGACATTACTTGTAGACGATTTGCAAAATAAAGTATAAATTGTCAGTCCCCACATTATTTTGATATACATACATGTATATTATTTCTGGACAAGTCTGAAAAATTGACAGAATTGATACTACATTAGTTTCAGATGAGGTTATTCTCTCAGAAAAGAACAAATACACGTTGTTTCTATGAGTACATATTTTTGAGAGATGGGAATCTGATTTACCTCTCAGCCAAGTCATCCAGGTGCTGTCCCATAGCCAAGACATTATAGCCCTCTCTCCTAGCACAGGCATAGAGACGACCTCGCTTCATCCTGGAACAAAAACTACAGATGGAGTCACAGCCGTTGGGCAAGGAGGCAGCCTGATCTATGATACCTGGACGGAAATAAAGAAGAGGCAATCAATTTAATAACCCGGATAGCCAACGATGTTATCCTCAACCCCCCCCCCCTTCCCTGGCACAGATAAAGAGAGGCCTTGCTTCATCCCAGAACAGAACTACAGATGGAGTCACAGCCGTTGGGCAAGGAAGTGGCCTGATCTATGATACCTGGGAGGAAATAAAGAAGAACCAATCAGCAATAATATTCTGGATAGCCAATGGTCTGTTTTAATTGAAGGTGAATGTAATTCAGAAATCTTATTTAACTTGGAAACAAGAGGAAGAAAACTGAATATTTGAGCAAATATGAATACATCATTTAAAATAGTGTTGTATCTTCAAGGTTATTTTACTATCCGGAAACCAAACTTCAATATCCGAACGGTTTCGAATAACCTAAACAAACAGATTGCGTGTCATAATATTTGTATTCGCTAATAATGTTGGATAATCCCCACTGACAAATAAAGAGTTACAATCCTATGAGTATGTACTTGGCATACTACCTTATGTACTAGAGTTCACAAGGGGAAAAAACTACTAAAAATGATGTATGTTCTTTCCTTTCTAAATTGACAAGACTCACCATTAAACCTTGCCCCCCAGACTGACCTATTGCATACTTTGAACTCCCAGAGGTCAAACTTTCTCCCCCAGTAAGTCCTAATGACCTTCCATAATATACCAACTGCACTTGAGATGAACTTATGAACTTGTCACACACACTTCACAATAACCGCAAAAACAAATTCATAACTGGGTTCACCTTTTGAAGGCCGGTATCCTGTCGGGTAACCGTACCAATACACGTTTAATTCAAAAGTTCTGAATCATCAAAGTTTTTGGTCAGTCTATGTTTTGGCAGATTTTTAGGTCAGAGACTCCACCAATGTTTGTAAAAGAAAACGTCTTGACAACTCCCCACTGGTTTTCAACAAAGGTTTGTGAATTGCTGGCAAGCTTTAGTATGACTTACCAGCTTATTTGATGGGCAAATGAGGTGAAATCTGTCAAGACTGAGTGTACGTTTTTACACACCTTCAACGAAAGAATCTACCACACATGCTGGGGTGATCAGTGGCATTACCACTGCTCAGTCATGAGGGAGAGTGATATATATGTACACGTATACCCCAGACCCTTAAAGGGCAGTGATATTATTGGGAGAAATAAAAATGCTACTAGAACCAAACTGGTTGAAAGAAATACCAGTCTGTACACGGACTGGAGTGGATCTCCTGGTTGAAAGGATTTATCTTGAATTTGTTTACTTAAGGAGAATCAAGCATGAACATACCAACACTTTATTTCTCTTGAACCTCAAGAGAAATCAATCCCATAGAAAGCTACACAACAAATTTGTCTGCCACAATTCATACTGACGGAAGTTGTATCAAAATAAGTCCACTTTCAACTAACAAATTTTCACAGTAGAATTGTTGTACCGTTTACTTGATTCTAGAATAGTTTTACCCCAAGTTGAGGACTACTCCCAATCATGTCATTTACCTTTAACTCTGTTTGATTTGATCACTTACCTGCATGCCTGTAACTTTGCTTCATTCACTGATTTGCACAGTAATACACAAGTCTTGTCTACATTTACATTACTGCCCATAACTGACCAGTGGGTATCATTGTCCTACACACTGCTAGCAGTTCATAATATACAAGTTTTTACACCATACTTTCCAGTATTTTCTGTTTGTTCAACAAAAAATACATGATACATTCATGGGGCACACTAGGTTTCGATAGTGCCACATGAAGAGTTACACATATTACATGGTTTCCAAGTGTCTCTCGCAGACTCAAAGTGAAATTTCTAAGACTGTATACTTTCTTGTATTTATTACAAAGAATCCTATAGACTAGTACACTTACATTGTTCTTCATAGAAGTATGGCAGTCCCAGCTTGGCTAGGTACCCCTTGAGAGGACTGGGGTCATAAGAGGGGGTCTGGGGGTCAATGGTCACAGCTCCAAGGTCAAAGTTTATACCCTGCCAACGAAAAATGAAGACGCAAAACGTGTAACAATCTTTGGAACGTGTTGAAACTGAGTGAAAGTAAATCCATCTTTTCAATTTTTTACAAAAGGAGGCTTGTACATGTACATGTAAGTTGTAAAAGCAACATCTTGTCTCTTACAATCAATTTCCACCTATACACATTCTTCGTAATCAAATTTAATCTTTATCCATTTGTGTCATTCTACGTGATTACCTGATGCTTTAACACAAAACTATATTCATCACCATTATCATAATTATTATTATTACTATTATTATCATTATTAGATGTACATGTGGCAATTCTCCCTATCGCAAACAGCCAATATCAAGCGATATCACCTCGCGATACCGATATCTGATCGATCGTTCTTGGGATGTAAACTTCCAGTTCCGGTAAATTGTACATTGAAACACACAAAACATGTCATTTTGAACCTCGTCAAATTTGTAATATTAAAGGTCAGTGATATGATTGGGATCACTTGAAAATGCCTCAAGAACCAAATGAGTTGAAATTTATACCAACGAAACACCAGCTGGAGTGGATCTCCCACCTGGGAGGATTTGTCTGTAATTTGTTTACTTAAGGAGAATCAAGCATAAACATAGGAGTATCTTAAATTAATTTAATCCGGGGGCGATAAAAATAAGCCCCATAGAGGGCCACACAGCAGGTTTCCGTGCTACGAGTGATATTGACATTGTTTATTTTAGAATGGAGGCAACGCTTGACTACAAATTTACAGGAGAATCCTTGCCATATGTTTACTTGATTATAGAGTGTTTCAGCCCAAGTTGAGACATACTCCAATTCATGCTCATTTACCTTTAAGCACCTCTTCCTACCCGAGCAATCATAGATCGAACCAACCTGATGACCAATTTTGGAGAATGTCTGTGTCACAATTAAAGGACCTTCTTACTGAAAAAAAAATGCTCCTACGACCACAAAACAAAGAAATGAACTCCAAACTTTTGCCAGGAAAGCCGCAAATGTTTACCCCAGCAGTGGGCCGCTTTGCAGTAGAATACCATTTGAACATCAAATGTAATGTTAGGGATATGAAAAGAACTTTGTTTTTGCGAGATTATACGAAAGATTTTCACACGATCCACGAGTACTTTAGCGTTTGATGTGTATTGTGCTTGCTTAAACCAGAAGTTTATTTTCCAAGAATCAAGGGTAAAAAAATTAGAGCGCCACATGCGTTCAGATTCGGAGAGCTATATGTGATAGGGAGAATTGTAATAGTAGTAGCAGAGGTAACAGTAGTAGTATACAGTAGTAGTAGAAGTAATAGTAGTAGTAGTGGTAGTAGTAGTAGTAGTAGTAATAAATCTATTTGGCATCAATATACTGCAATGATTTGAATACATTTGTATTCTGTATATTTTTGCTTCCTTTTCAAATATCAAATATTTACAAATAAATCAGTAGTTTTACCTTTTCTATCATTAATGTCCTCGAAACACAATATATAAATATACTCTTAATTATTTACCTTCTTCTTAGCAGCAAACTGATACTGCCTCAGTGTGTGTAGTAGTGACAGACTGTCCTTGCCACCAGAGAGACATACCAGCACCCGATCACCATCTAATAACATCCGGTACTCCTCAAGAGCCTGGCGAAAAGTGGAGGGAAAATAAAAAGGAATCACATGGTACAGGTCAAGTTGGTCAACACTTAGACAGTACACAGAAAACTTGTTACTGAACAGAAGCTTAATATGTTCACAGATATCTAATTTAATGTGTGAACAGTTTGAGGAGATTTGAAATTAAAACAAAAATACCTTAGTTATTGTTTTACCCATTATCTCTACCCCTAACATAAACAAGTTTGGAAAGTAAACACAGCAAAACAATGAATCAGTCACCAAAACACCATCTAAGGTGAATAAAGACTAATGCATTTTTAAATCAATTATTTGAATAATTTGTTTTTCAGATTTAATATGAGTGGATAATTTAAAAATTGCCTGTTGCTACTATTAAAGCCACTGGCTAACATTTACTATGTAAAAAAAATGTGAGCTACATAATCCTCCATGTTTCAAGTGTCTTTGATAAGGTCTAAATATGAAGCCCTGAAAAAATTGTATTTCAAAATGATGATTTAGTGCTTTAAAAAAGTGAAAATCTACAAGCTTTCAAATTGACCAGATTCAACTGTCCATTTTCTCCCATAGACTTACTGTGTGCAGATCTAGGCTATTTTATCATCCAAACTGTTGTATTCTAGGGTGTTTATTTGTCCATTTGAACGCTACTATGTAGCTCAGATATCAAAGTTTGACTTTTTAAATTGAAGCTCCACAATGTTAGCCTATCACTTTAATGCAGGAGATAAAATGTCAAATCTTCAAGTTACCAGTAGTGTGGGTTTGAAGACCTTCTTGGGCGGCAGTTTGAACTTGACGGCACTAGGTTCCTTCCCATCATGCATTTCTTTATGAGGTATTGTCACTTCCTGTTTCTGACATGGCAAACATTCTTTTGGAGTTGATCCCTTGCCATGTTGCACTTGGTCATCTTTCTTATCATCCTGTGATGTCCTGTATGTAATGGAATCCTCATCATCATCCTTCTGTTTATTACAAGTGACATTACTATCAACAGAAGTGTCATTTTCTTGAGAACATACATCAGCCTTATCTCTCTGTATACTATTTGTTTCCTTCATCGTAGTGACTCCATGTCTGGTATTATTATACACATCAGGGTTGCTGGTAACACTCTCATCATTGTTTGTTTGTTCATCAACATCACCTTGCATAAGTGAAATTGATTCCTCCATTGTTGGAATTTCATCATCTCCTCCTCCTCTTTCTTTTCTACCTCCTTGTCTTTCTCCTCCTCCATCTTCTCCCCCTTTTCCATTTCCTCCTCCATCATCAGATAACAATTCAAATCCAGCATTGACACTATCAATAAACATCTGTGTGTTGCTACTCCTCCCTGCATGATGTAAAGATGCTGTAGTGGAATGATTTAAATTCATCTCAGTTCTATCATTTGTGTCTGCCCTTAGTTCACTTATATTTTCTCCATCATCCATCTCTGCATGTTCTACATCCTTTATAATCACTGCATCATTCACTCCAGCTTCATCATTTACCACATTTTCACTGTCCGTGCCATTGCCAACATTCTGTGCTTGCGTACATATCACAGAGGCATTTCTTAATGTGGTATCTCCTTCTGCATCTTTATTAATGAACACTTCATCTGCAGTTTCAGAGTAACCTGACACAAGCTCTGAACCAATGTCTGCTCTGTGCTGACTATCATCTCCTTGAATAGGTTCCTTTTCCTTGTAATTACAGTTCAACTGTTTGTGAGGTGCCTGATTTCGAAGACTGCTCCTCCTCCTTTCCTCTAACTCTGATTTAGTAAGAGGATATTTGGGAGGATTGAAGGGTATCTTTGCAGCAGGATAACTGGCTGGATGCGTTGACTTGATGATCTTGTAAGCCTCGCTGGGTAACATGAACCATCTAAGAGCTGAGGCCTCCTCTCCAAACAATAGAGTCTGATCTGGAAGGTGAACCTGAGTCTGAAAATAGAAAATAAGAAGGAATGAGAAGTGTACACAATCATCAACACACAATTTTGAAGAACACAGATAACAGTCCCATTGGTTCCTTTTTTTTTTTTTTAGACATGTTTGTTAAAAATTATAGATCAGCAGTTGTGATCTTAAAATACAGAGAGAGACAAATGAAAAATATATTACATCACATTTTAACCTCTCTGAATAATCCCTTTCATTCATGTAATAATATTTTCTATGTTCACCAAATGTATGCCATCCAATATTAATCATTATCTAATTTCACTACAAATATTGTCAAAATTGAAATTTTACAAAAATATCCTCCACAATCTTGTCCATCAATTGTGGCCATTTTTATTATTCTTTGTTATGATGTGCTATATTTGTTATCATATCCAACAGAAGTCTTTTACTTTAGTAAATTCACCAAAATTCCATAAGGAGTGACGATAGTGCGATTCTTGAAAACAACTATTATCCATTTTATGACAAGTCTTATGACACATTTGTAAGAAAAATTTGTTCTTCATCAACTCCTCAGTTACAGGCAAATACAAAAGTTTTTGGATGTGCCTGATATTTTGTCTTAACTCTTAACATGCCAGAAGATTTAAAACTCTATGGATGTTATGTGTATTACTTGCTGCAGATCTGCGACTTCGGCATGTTAAGAGTTAATGTGTGATTATTAAGCACAACATTTCATAACAAAGTGTAACAGTTGTTAAACTTAATTGGAATCTTTAAGGGCCAAGTTCACCCTGACGTCAAGTTGATCTCAATGAAAGCAGAAAAATTAGAGAAACCTATTAATGAACGTTTGGCAAAAATCCATCAAAGAATGACAGAGTTATGAATTTACGTTCAATTATCAGGAACTATTAAAAAATGTCAATTTATGAAATTCATAATTACATGACAATTAGGGAGCTGCTCACATGTGACGTCACAAAATTAACACTTTGAAACTTCATAACTCTATTACCCTTTGGTGGATTTTTGCCAAACTTCAATTAATATGTTTCTTTCAATTTTCTGCTTGTACTAAAATCAACTTTATGTCAGAGTGGACTTTCCCTTTAACATAAAATCAATTCACACTGGATGACAAAGCTTTTCACAGATGAATATGTTTATGAGCTGTTTTAAATGCGGAAGTTATATCTTTCAGATCATGTACAGATTCTGTTTGTTACATCCACTTTTGGGTTACATAACAAGAGCAATGTTGGGTATTTTGATGTCCATCACTGTCAACCTATCTTTGATTCACTGTTGTACTTCTTGCAGATTCTTGAGAGAATTTGTGCCAGGTTCATTTACATTACATAAAACATCACTTGAGTGGTTGAAAATAAAAAAATTGGTGCAAATAGCACAGCACTTACCTTTTCTGCTTTCTGGAACAATTCTGTGGCTAGTTGAAGACAATGCTGTGATAAGATAAAAAGTTGAATGCTTTGATTAATGAAATATATACATAAACCATACGCGTACACACGGGGGGGGGTGTTTGGGGTGTTCGAACACCCCCCCTTTTGCCGAAGGGGGGTGTTAACACCCCCCAAACACCCCCCTTTTCACCCGTAATCACCCCCCTTTTTTCACGATATCTTTTCGTCAAAAGGGCGGTGTTTGAAAATGTGAAATAATTGATTTTTTAGGGGATTTTGGAAAAATAACTTTCATAACACCCCCCAATTTTCATAACCACCCCCCCCCCCCACCGCTGAACAAGTTTTTGGCGGCTGGCGTGACTGGGAAAAATGTGGAACCTAGGATTTGGCCGCGGAAAAAATACTGCGTACGCCTATTACATAAACATACATAAGAATGCTACGATTTAATATAAAACAACTTACACTCAGCAAATTACAAACAGTTCTCCCACAAATCACATTGATTTCTACAAGTATCATTCTAAAAAAGGATGATAGGGTTACAGATGTATTTTGCTTATTCAAGAATTGCCATGACTGAGCCCCATAGTTGGTAATCCGCAACGTGTAACCGTTGCGGATCACCATTGATTTCATCAAAATCTTTTTCTTCCTCATCTTCTTCTTCTTTCTTTCTGACCACTTTTTTGTGTCCCAAATATCTCCAGAATGACATGTCCTGTCATGTTGCAACTTTCCATGATCATGTGTCATGACAATATCTCGACAATGACATGTCATTAATGTGATCAGTCATCCGTGACGTCATCTATACGTCATTTGTTCCAAAAATCTTGTTTATGTCAATACTCTATGATCTGAAGTCAATATAACGTAACCAAAATTGGCAACAATGTCAAGGTCGGGTCAAGGTCAATCTCTCTGGACAAAGCACAAGTCGCCGCACCTGCATCACGACGTGACGCGTACGGGCGCGTCAAATCTTAAAAATGCTCCAATCGACCTAGGATTTTGTCTGCATATGTTTCAGGACATTTGGCGCATTTTTGGTACGCGCGCGTACGCGCCCGTTTTTTCGCGCGCACCCGTTTCGTGATTGAATTTCGCCGTTTTTTTGATGGTTTTGAATACCTGACTGAATTCTACATCATTTCGAACCTTTTCCAAAGCAATTGGACCTGAAATAAGGCGTATGTGCCCGAAAACGTTAAAACGCACGCGCGCGCACATAGACTTAACGTGCATTTTAAAATCAGTCATAAATCTCTAGAATAACCCATGATTTTCATGTTTTTGTTTGCTGTTCTGATAGGCTATGATGCCTAGATATGATTTCATGCGTCATTTTGTTATTTTAATCTTGATGACGTCATCTATGACGTCATTAATGAAAATCAAATGTAGTCCATATGTCGTGACTGGCATGTCCTGGGATGTTGCAAATTTTCATGATGATGTGTCATGATAAGTTCTCAAAAACGACATCTTGTCAACGTGACCAGTCATCCGTGACGTCATCTATGACGTCATAGTTAAAAAAAACGGATTTTCTGTATATCTGATGACTGAAGCCAATTTACATGACCAAATTTACCACATGTCAAACTCAGGTCAAGGGTCAACTTTTTGACATATCCATGTGCGTAATGACGGACGCGTACGCGCATGTCAAATCTTTAAAAAATCCCATATTCCTCAAAGTGCAGTTTGCATACATTGCATCATTTTGTTATCTTAATTATCATAACATCGTCTAAGATGTCATTAATGAAAATCAAATTTAGTCCATATCTGGTGACTGGAGTCACATGTAACTAAGATGACGTGCGGATCACCTAATTCGTCTCAGTGACGAATTCAAATCTAGTTAACCCTTGATTTTCCCCCTATATCATTGTGCTAGCCCCTAATCATCCCCCACCCCCCCCCACACCATGCCAGGTTCACAGAGTGACAAATGCATGTAAATGCATTCATGGCATGGCACCGCAGGCATGGAAATGTGAATGAAACACATAAACATACGGACATTTGTGTGGATTTGAAACTGCACAATAAGTGAATATATATGACCAAAACATATTATTAGATAAAGAATAAACTCAATAACCTCACCTGGCGATCAACTGGGAGTGGTCCTTTCTTTGTGGTGGCTGACGGAGTAGGGTAAGTCATGTGACCAGATCTATATGATATTGAACCCAACCAGCGACGATCCGCAAACACCTGATGGTTGCGCTGCTTCCACTCCCCAGTTTCGGGATTAAACATGTACTGTGTAAAGAAAAGTAAATGCCACTTTTCATGGTGTGATCTTAAAGTGCGAATAATGGTGAAATGCAAACTAAGTTACATGAATCATCCATCATTTATTTACATTAATCAAGTTTATATACAAATGTTAATTAAGTACTACCAATAACTGATTTACCCTTTGAAGACTAAGAGCAAGATATCTATGACTTGGTCTATGAAAAATGCATGTTACGAAATTGAATTTTCTCCAGTGGATTAAACTTAAGATTCAGTTGAATTAGAGGTATTGTAAATTTTCTACAGAACTACTCTTTTCGTGTAGCATCCAAAATAAATTTTATTCACATTCACCTGAGACCTCTTGTTGCATCACCCAATATGCAGAACGAAATAAACAACAATGAAATATTCAGTATGTCTGACCTGTGGCAGCAACTTCCATCCATGTTGTGCTACCATGGTAACTGCATCCACAACAAATTCCACATCTTCATCACTCATGAAGTATGGCAGGTTGAGACGAGCAAACCCTGGTCTAGTTATAGCACGAATGAGAACAAAATATAAAATGCTTTAAAAATGCTTTAAGTGAGTCTTGAAGTAAATATTTATTTTCAAATCTAGGACGGTATATTCGTGACTCTTTCTCTTATCTAAATCTTTGATTACAAATGATTACTTTGCAGAAAAAATTGATACAAATTAAAACCACTGATTTAAGATTACTAATTCAGACACAAATTAGAAACCTTGTCTATGGCCAGCATGTACCACGCCCCCCCCCTCCAAAAAAGGGAATGGTACAAGTAGGAAAATATCATTTTTTTTATGGTGGATCTTTGTTAAATATTTCAAAAAGGCATTCTTATATGTATAAGGAAATGTGTAAAAGGAAATACAGCGTGTCCCAGAAAACATGTCCCTTTCAAAGACAACTGAATACTAAAATCAACATTTTATACTCAATAAAGTTTACACATTTAGAAAGTGCACTTAGTTTTGTAATTCCTGTAAAAATATCAAAGGTCTCACTTCATTGGTTTTGAATACACGTGCTCTTATGTAACAGCAGCGCTTACCAGCCCATTCCAAGTTTGATAAAAAGAAAGGCACATCACAGGCATACATGTACCTCATTCCATGCTTCACTTAAATTATCTCAACGACTGTTCATTCACTTGATTTCACTTTGTTTTAAATGAAACTATTTCCCTCCAATGTCCAGCTTGTAAATTTTTTTATTGTTCTCTTGCATGTCCTTCCACCTAATTTACATTCAGGTTGGTGCATTGATGTAGCACTGCAAACTTGGAATGGGTTGAAAAGCACTACTGTTACATAACAGACTGTGTATTCAAAACCAATGAAGTGAGACCAATGATATTTTCACAAAGTTAGAAAATAAAATGGGATTTCTAAATCTGAACACTAAATGTAGAATGATACTTGATTTTTGATTTCATTAAGCAGTCAATCAGAGGGACATTTTTTCTGGGACACGCTGTATGTATAAGGAAAGCTATTAACTTGATGCCATATGAACATTACAGTGTTTAACTGACTGAGAAGGTTAATGGAGGTTATTTTAATATTGAAAATGTTTTGTTACACTTGACTTGGAATGTACCATGAAGAAATAGCAAACAGTGTGAATTTTCATTAATGTTTATAGGTAGTCTGATTGACTGTTTGTATTTTCAGGACATGAAGTCACGGAATATATCTCGCTTCACAATACAAATTACAAAACAATCCCTGCCAACTACACTGTAGTATTTATATTTCACTTATGTGAAAGGTAAATAGTCATAGAATATACCATACAACCATTATCCCCCAACTCTTTAGTTTATGCTAATCTTTAATGACTAATCTTGTCTGACATGAAAAACCACATACTTTCACCATAATTACCTTAAGATTTCCCTCTCAGAATATTCATTGTACCTTCTGAGATGCACTCTATCCAATCGACTGAAAAGGAAAAAAAATATATAATAAATATCAGTACAGCCATACATGATTTCCTTTAATCCTGTCATATATGTGTGTGATTATTTGATAAGATGCAGATCACAAAGCTTCATTATTGCTTCAAACATGCTACTTTGTAAAATCATTGAAGGTTAGTGACATGATTGGGAACACTTGAAAAGTACCTCAAGAACCAAATGAGTTGAAATATATACCAACTATACACTAGCAGGAGTGGATCTCCCACCTGGGAGGATTTGTCTGTAGTTTGTTTACTTAAAGGCACTGTATAACAATGTTTCCAGTTTAAAAAAATCTGAGCTACATAATTCCCCATGCTACTAGTGTCTTTGATACAGTCTAATAATGAAGCCCTGAAAAAATTGCAGTGTAAAACAATCATTAAGTGCTTTAAAAAAGTGAAAATCATTGAGAGACCATTCCAGCTTTTCTCAATAGACTGCTGTGTTGCAGAATTTCCTATTGCCCGATATAAAATTAATGTGCCAATTTGTATTTGCACATATTGTACTAGTGACAGCATAACTATCCAAACTTTTGTGTTCTAGGGTGTTTATTTGTCCATTCAAACAATGTCAGATATGTCAGATAGCAAAGTTCGACGATTTTTTAAAACTCGGGTCTTCCACAGTGTATATAGTGTCTTTAACACTTTGAGTGCTATCGGCGAAACCTGTTCGCCCAGGGTTGACTTCACTCAGGACTATCGCGAACCTGTTCGGCCGAGAAGACAATCGGATCCATATCTTTTAATTCGAATGACAAATGTCCACTGAAGTTCTACCAATGGCACTTATCGTAAAATGAATACACAATGAACTAAAAATAAATGAGTTATAAATGTATTGTCTGATAGCATTGGCGATTTTACAGAAAATCGTACAATTTGGAAGGCTATACACATTAGTCCGAAACAATCCAGTCCGCTGTTAACACACCTGATTTTTAGCACCAGCACCCAAGATGTTAAAGGAGAACAAGCATAAAACATAGAGTAACTAGTTAATTTTATCCAGGGACGATAAAAATAAGCCCCATAGAGAGCCACAGCAGCAGGTTCCGCGGTGCTACGAGATGATATTGACACTTGTTTTTTTAGAATAATCAACGTTTGACTACAAGATTATCACAGGAGAATCCTTGCATAGTTTACTTGAATCTAGAGTAGTTTTAGCCCAAGTTGAGGACTAGCCCCAATCATGTCATTTACCTTTAAGAAATTCTGTTTAGTAATAAGACATAGAATGAAGAATCAACTCATATGTTATTCATGGATGAAAGTTAATCTACATCTACATATTTTTATCATCTTGATAATTTCTATTTGTGCCAAAATCCAGGGTGAGAAAACAACACAAGACTTAGTTGACTGAAAGCAATAATGCATCTTTAACTGTGTGGTGACAGAGATAGGAATAGGGTACACGATTCCTTACCAATCCTCAAGAAGCATGGACTCGATTCTTTTGGCAAGATCTTCATCAATTCCAAGCAAGTCCTAGAAACAAAACAACAAAACGGATCTTTTATTTTGAGTGAAAAAGAAAAACTCACAGAAGACACAGATGAAAGGGTACTTTGTTTGTTTTTTTGTACAAAAGTAAGGCAAGGAAAACCAAACTAATTCTTTGGCATTGAATTGAGATATATGATAAACAAATTAAATATCACTACAATATATTCACTAAAAGCAATACAGCTCTACTGTTAACACTGTGATAGATAGAAAACTATATCACAATGAACCGTTTCACTGTATATAGTTTCAAATTATTTCACTAAGAGTAAGTAAGGACAGCTTGCAATATAAATATGCTGCCTAAAGCCAGCAAAACACTGTTAGCAACTTACAGTGCAGCACTATTTTGAATATTTTTAATCTGGTAAACCTACCTTAAAAACCATCAATTATCTTCAGACATATTTTTCTCATAAACATGTCAGTACAATTAATACCTAACTACAAAGGTATATACGATACTGAAACATGTTTCCCTTGACAATTTATGCAAATATAACTTTGTTTCAGTACAGGTTTCAGAATAAATAAGTTGTGAAGTCTTTGCTTCAGTAATCAACAACACAGTTGTCTGACACACAGAATTATGGATAATTTTGACTACAAGGCAGTTAGATAATATTTAATTAACTGATTTATTTTTTAATCACAGTAGTAATTCTCACCTGGGCATAAGGACCTGCACAAGCACACCCTCCCCTGGCCTGGATACCAAAGACATCATTGAGGAGGGCACAGATGAAGTTGTGATGCAGGAACTGTCTTGTTTGAGGATGACGAACCAGGAAAGAGATGATGGGGAGGCGGGGCACGGAGGAGCTACCCAGCAGGACCAGGTTGGTACAGGATCCTAACCGGTCCAAGACTTTTCTGTATTTAAATAATGAAGGTAATGCATAGTGAGTGTA
>JZLH01S0085139.1:10666-26137 GCA_001188425.1 Eucidaris tribuloides | reverse complement strand
CGATAGAAAGGGGTGATAATGATACCCACATGACGGTTTCAAAATTCAGTATGCAAGGTTATGGATATATTCTATATCTTCGTCTGATGTGCTGTCGACAGGCCCATCACCTCGATGACAGCTTGTTGGGGGCATTGCAGTGATGCAATGAAAAGGGAAGATTTTGCAGTTGTTTCAAATTCGTTCCAAGAGGTGGGGGGGGGGTAGGGGTGATCGAGACCTGGCGGGGATATGATATATCGAGCAAATAGGTCTACAAGTGCCAAAACGCGCATGCACACACACACACACACACACACACACACACACACACACACACACACACACACACACACACACACACACACACACACACACACACACACACACACACACACACACACACACACACACACACACACACACACACACACACACACACACACACACCATTACACGTGCACGCATTCAAACCGATGACATCCATTTTCCATCTGAATTTTTACACGACAAGCGATGACATGTCACACATACGGATACGCATCACTTAACCGATGACAGTCTGGAATTTTACTGTAGAACCGATGACATGACAGAGACCTGTGTACTGATGACCTACCCCCTATATGCAAAAGCATGTAATTCGGGACTATCTGCCAAAGTCTGGGAACCGATGACGTCATCGGTTGGGTGTGTGTCATCGGTCGTACAGTAAAATTTCATTCGTATGTCATCGGTTTGAATGCGTGCACGAGTGCACACACACACACACACACACACACACACACACACACACACATTGTTAGAAGTATGGAAACGTATTTGAGGGCATTATGGACCTATAATCGTCACAGCGTTGCTATCTCACTATTACGAACAATATCGGCATTCGCACGGAACCGAATTATTTCGAAGTTCCTTTGCGTTGTAAAGGAAAGGATGTTTGTACAACCCCCACCCTGAAAAGATTATACGGGTGTATCCCTCAGCACTCGGGATTTACTCCCGTAGGACTATGTTGCAATCTTCCATCACTTTTCGACTTTACACGCACACAAATCTGATTACATTGCTGTCAGTTGTTTTCTTTAAACAAACGCTCGTGCCTGTTTGGCGATTCACTATACCATCACATGAATTGTATTAGATTACTCATTATCAGTGTCGTTTACTGTTCACACCATGTTAACGTATAATATAAGTTTTTATCGTGACATCGACGAATTTTGAAATACATGTATACACAAAAATATAAACTAACACCACATGGTTTGAAGGTAAGCCAGCCGATTAAACACTGTTTAAATATTTCCAGACAGTCTTCAAACTCTCAAATTAGAATGCACTTCAGAGCGATCCAGGGGTACGCCATGTTTGTCTTCACATCCGCTACATTTACTTCTTGTCTGGTTTATTGAAGAATCCACTCAACCGAACATACTTTGCAAATAGGTAGATAAGGGGCCTATGTGCTCCTTAGAGAGGGACACAGGTATTTGGCATAACATGATCCTTAATACTCGCTAAAACATGCCATATGTAAAACAGGAACAGCCATGCCCTTGCAAAAACATTTTGCCGTCTCTCTTTTTTTAAAGTTCTGATCGGATTAGAGCTGCATTAGAATAGAACAACCTTAAAGACAATAACGTAAAGATTCAGTTAAAAAAATGCCAAACTGTACTGTCTGAGCTACATAGAAGTGCTTGAATGGACTGACAAACAGTCTGAAATACAGAACTTTGGAAAGTTATGCTGTCACTGTTAAGGGATAAACATAACACGTGACTTATGTATTGGGTGTACTATTTAACAGCAGTCTATAGAGGAAAATGGACATGGCAAGACTAGGTACTCATAAGTTTTCATTCTTTCAAAGCACTAAATGGTCATTTTTAAGTACCCTTTTCAGAGCTTCATTTTTAGAATTCATCAAAGACACAATAGAGAATGGAGGATTATGTAGCTCAGATGTTTTAAACTGTGGTCATTGTTAATTTGTCTTTTACGGGAAGATCTAGTATGTACACAATTGATACTGTCAGGAACCGCATCGTTATGAAATTCCTTCCATCATCATCACCCTCATCATCCTCATCATCCGACCGCGGAGCAGGTAACCGCTCGCTTCCTCCAATTACGATGATCTAATCTATTCCGTGATGCCGTGCTGAGATCTGATTTGATCACATTCCCACAATAGATGTCAAACAACATAACGAATACTTTCCATTAATTCAAATACGCGTGTTTAAATACGGGATTGTAGTAAATATGTTATGTTTCACATATTCATAAAGTTAAAAAAAATCCATCTTCTATTAAGCTCAACTCCGATGGTGTAAAAACATCTTCAAAAGATGGTGTCAGATCCTTATTTGTCCGACCAACGTTTGTGCAAATTATTAAACGCCAAATCTTCAAAGAATCAAAACGAAAAGAAAAATTGCCAACCTTTGACAAATTTGTCTACACTAGGCTATCTGATCTGGATGCAAAAAGTCATCGCTGGAGGCAAAAATACAGAGAGCCCGTTGGGTGTATTTGTCGACATTATTCGAGAAATAAATTTGCAAAATGTAAATTTTTAATGGAAGTGTCGAACGGCCACACCCCCTGTAGTAAAACAGAAATCTAGTAGTGTGATGGCATGAGAACGGGATTCAGACTATGAAGAGAAAAATAAATGTACCCAAATCTAAACATAGATTTCACACTTTCTGTTGACTATGCACAGTGAGGCGCAACGATCCATTTAACCCAATCAATATTAATCAAAGAGTTTGTTACCCCTACATTAAGTTTGGAAATCCAAGTTTGATCGGTGATGTCGCTCTCGTAACTGTATTAACTGAGTTGTACTTACCATGGTTGGGAAATGTATTTATTTATGTATTGAATGATAAAAGATCGGTGATCAGAGTTGTAAACCCCGTGTTTTCCTTTATATTTTTTGAAGTTTAGTTACAGATTTGTCAGGCAAATATATCAAACATTTGCTTGAGTGGAACTGCAAGGGATTTTACGATCTGTAGTTACAACATTTCAGTATAAATTTCAATTAAATACAATGGTCTTTGACCTCCGACTGGGTTATGACTGAGCTTTTGACCCTTGGCAGATCGGGCCAATAATGGTATATACCCTTACCAAAATGACTTGTTATTTATTATTCGATCTTGAATGTTCTTAACTAGTTAGTTAGGCTACTAATTCATGCTTTCCACGCTGTAAGCGGTGGTTCATGTTACCATCAATTTGATAAGCAAACCCTTTCTCTTGTCTCCATGCTTTTGTTTGCTTTTGAGCAAGTACGACTGAGTACACATTTTCTTTCTTGAAGGCAAAACCTTACATTACCTTCGTTTATGTGTGTGTCTGTATGTACACATTACTAAAATGCCACATCAACACGTGGAAGTCCCTGGACGCCTTTTACATGTTGAGGCTGATCGCATTTGATGTGATGGCAGTTTGCGCGGGAAATCACAACAACCGCGAGGGACAAATCGTCTGCTAAAAGCATGGCACACAGTCACAGAGGAATAGAAGAACAATTCGGGGAATCTCCACAGACTGAAACGCTTTCCCCATTCGCCCCCTACTCGGAAATTTATCTTATTCGGACTAATTGGACTTGAAATTAGTCGTAGTCCCATGTGAACAAAATTAGTTGCTTGGTCAAACTTCAAGAAAATAAAACGAAGACACAAACTTTGACAGAATGGCGATGGCGCTTGAAAGAGGTATACCTCCATCGGAAGTTTCTTCTCTGATCTTAAAGGGGACCTTAAAATCAGTTTTGTCAATGTTTATTTAGGTGTTACATACATGTACATCAATTCTATTGTGTACATGTCATTGGAAATTTGTTTTGGTTATAAGAGCAAGAACTCCAGTATTTTCAAAAAACATGAAAAGATTAAATTAAACAAGGATGTTTGTAAGAATGTATGTGTTTGTGTGTGTATGACGTGTGTGTGGGTGGGTGTGCATGTGTGTGTGTTTGTGTGTGCGAGTGTATGTGTGTGTGTGAGTGTGTGTGTGCGAGTGTATGTATGTGTGTGTGCGTGTGTGTGTGTGTGTGTGTGTGTGTGTGCGAGTGTATGTATGTGTGTGCGTGTGTGTGTGTGTGTTTGTGTGTGTGCGAGTGTATGTATGTGTGTGTGTTTGTGTGTGTGCGAGTGTATGTATGTGTGTGCGTGTGTGTGTCTGTGTCTGTCTGTGTGTGTGTGTGTGTGTGTGTGTGTGTGTGTGTGTGTGTGTGTGTGTGTGTATGCGCGCTTAGTTGAATATACATTTTAATCGACCCTTGTCGACACCAATTCATTCACCCAGGTGTGAGGACCTGTCTACGCCACTGATCGACAATGTGTAATTATGGTAATCATTCCTATGATTTGTGACGCTATGACTGTAGGGCCTATATAATTATGTTGCATAGAACAACATACATTAAAAATGCAAATTTTTGGTCTTAAAGCTGAAACAAATGGTGGTTTTGTGAGTTAAGAATATATACTTCAGAATAGCGACGACAATCGTTCTGAACATAGAAACTGGCTCTCTTATTGACGGCTAATTACTATCACCTGCGATGAACTTTCAGTTTTAAGTTGAGTCATCATCAGCCTGGGAAAAGAGTTTTATGTTGCGATAGACCAACCAAGCATAGTCATGGAATTAAATTTCTGAAAATTCATTACCTTCGAAACAAATGCAATGTAGGCAAATAAACGTAGACTGCTAGTATAGTGATTGAAGACTTTCAAATTTTTACATTCATTACCGAAATTACTGATGGCCGTTTCATGACGCATTCGATTCAACATAGCAGTTCAATATCAACACTAAAGACTCTGACAGCACTTTATGATTTACAACATACACAAAACCCATGTTTAGATAAGTAGACTATGAAAATTTAACATTTAAAATGTACCATTGTATCCAGAATATGCCATGTTAACGTCGGAAAGGAAACGATATAATTAAAGGAAGAACTTATCCTTTTGTAGATTGTCCTTTTGCATTTATAAGTTCTAACCATTCTTTGAATATTGTGTCGCAAGAAAAATGCATCATTTTTACCTGAATCTTTTTTTTATTGCAACACAAAATCTGACTATGAAAACTCAAACATTACTCAAACAAAGCTAGCCCATGCTTACCTGAAATCATTTCGCCAATTTTAAACTTGAATACGATAATTCAATTCTAATACGATAATTAAATTTCACTTCAATTGACCTGAATATGAAAAACAGACTTTTCCCCAGGTGTAGGAAGGAGCGTGCCTTATTCTTCCTGACTACAGCAGTAGAGTTGTCTTTCTTACATCACATAACGGATAGTCTGTGCGAGGAACAATAATTTTCAAGTAGTCTTTCCTCGGAGATTCCTCCAGTACACACTTCCACTCAAATAACATGTCCACATCTTCAGTGGATGATTTCCGAATACTTCTCCCAAAGACAAACCCTCCTAATGATGAATTGACGCCGCTTTCCTTGCAAATATTTGACTAATCTCCCACTGCGTGTTTCTAAATAAATGCTTATGGGAGACGTTGCCAAATGTGGTTTCGGTACTTACAAGTATCCCTAATGGGCCCATGCAGTTATAGTACCTTGCAGTTGTTTAAAGATCTGAGGGATCGTATAGATTATATGTCATGCCGATTTTTCACGCTTTAGCATATCTTGGTGTAATATACCGTGAAAACGAAATTACAGTTATGTTGAAATGGACAACATTTTTCTTTAGGAGTAGATCTCACATGTATCATAAGTTTATATGATTAATTTGTAACGTGGATTGCAATATTGTGAATTACATGTACTGGAACAATAAACAGTTTTGAAAGCAGATTCCCTAGTTTGCCTTTTCGATTTGAAGGAATCCCCTGTTACTTGTTTTTAGTCCTGAACTTACAAAACAAACTTTCGGTTTATTCTTGCTTGATATTTGTCGTGAGTCAACAGAAGCCTGTGTTTTATAAATATGTCGGAATAATCGAGCATTTGACTAGAGAATTAAGGCAAATAAGTCATCGCGCGAAGCATTTTTATCTTAAATTTAAAGGTATAGATTAATGTGATAAAGGCTCGATCTGACGAAAATGTACTTAATTTCCCGAGATGTAAAATGATATTCAAATGGATAAATATAAGAATTAGACGATTTGAATAAGTCTTGTCAGTATCATACGATTTCTGAATGAATATTCCCTTTGTAATAATCGTTTCGGAACGGCAACTTCTCATGCTACACGAATGTTGAAGTGTATTTTCCTCGCTTTCATTTTCACATCGTATGAGAGACATTTATTACATGTAGGGTATTGCAGCGTTAATGTACTCTCTTAAACTGGAAACGTTGTTGTGAAATATTTTTAAGTATTGCAGGGATTGATGGACACGAACAGGTGATCGATACCATAGATGTCGTTCACACCGTCGATGGGATCTCAGCATAATCATGGTATTGCTTGCAATGTTGATTCTGAAAATCCTCTCTTGTACTGACAAAAAGTAACATTTTTCCATAATACGTCACAAGGTATCCACGATTTGACGTTCATTATTGAATGAAGGAAAATGGTGCTCATGTTTTTTTTTTAATATCGATATTAAGTTAGGTACTTGACATAATGTTTAATACATGTATATTAGTTTTAGTTTACAATATCCTTCACAAAAATGGTGGGGTGAGCTGTTTGGCTGGAATAGATTGAAATAAGATTAATCTACATATATACTGCTACCTATTAACTGTTAATTGTTATTTATCGTTGGATCGTATTTTCTTTGCGTGTGTGTTTATTTTGTTTGTATGTGTAATTTATCAATTAAAACCAGGATTAAAATAGACCAAATTAATTATCACCATCGCATGGTCTGCATGTGCATGTAGCGGGGCCTTTGTCATTGTGAAACCCTTATCTACATGAAGGTGATACAATAATCGAGTCAAGAAGTATAGCACGGATGATGAAAATACCGTGCATCACATCTCTGGCGTAATCAGTTGAGGTTTCCACAGTGGTGCCAGGATGAAGAGAGTTGCAATCTCACGGTAAAGTACCCACTTGTTTATTTTCCCGCCAGGAATTTGACATATAAATATTTATGATTCTACTCGGCTTAGTGAATGTAGGTGTTACATGGCAGGGACCGATAAATACACTTTGGCACAAAGTAGAATCTCACGTGCCTTTCTGCGATAGTGTTGCGGACCTTACAAAATGTATATACCGTTCAAGGTGAGTACAAATACGGCTGAGATATGTTGAGCGTGGTTATGGTAAGGACCGAAGTTTTCCGCGTTGCGGATTTTCTGCAGAAATCACGGAATATAAGGTACATGTATAACGCGGAAAACAGCGTTTTGAACAAAAATGAAAAAAAAATGCCTACAAAATCCCCGCAAAGTGAAATTTGTAAATATTTATTGAATAAAACTAAACTAATTTACCAAAACGATGCCTAATAAATCCAAAGAAATCATGCGTTACCTGTAAATAATGTTTCCAAACCCGATTCAAGCCCCCCACGGGTCTAGTAAGCTTTTTTTTGTGATTTTTTCCAAAAAAAATTCAAGTCGGAAAATTGCAAAATTACAAAGCGGAGAAAAACGGAATCTGACATTTGTAAAACAGAAATCCTCGGTCTTTAAGTTATGGGTACCTGCACAGCTGCTTGTTTTAATGTTCGATCCCTTTCTGACATTACGTCGCATGTCGCATATACAGTGATGGATTAACAGCTACTTCTAAAATTAAGTATTGGAGAAAGTGCACTCGTATAGCGTAGTTTCAGAACATTTTAGGATAATGGAGTGGCCGAATGTCATCATTGTAAGTGAATCGTGAAATTAAAGCGAAGTTGGTGATTTGGTAGTAGACTTGGATCAGTGCCTTGAAGGCTCCCTCTTAATAAACTGCACAAATTAATCACATATGTATAGTTGTATACCTGAAGTTTTGCTGAAAGCTAGTTTGATCTCACGATTCATTCAATGTAATTTTACCAGCACGTATATGAATTATCACTCAAATACCAGTATTATATTTCTCAAAATAGAAACCAGGTATATTGAATTCATTTCAAGTCTTATTTTCTTGTATCCTTACATGAAGTAAAATTTCAGTTTCCGATATTAACCCAGTAAAAACAAGAGACGAGATATCTCGTGGTTTATAGGAAATGCGTGTTAAAGCAAAATCAAACCATCTTCAACGGGTTAAGAAGGGATATCGTTACGTTGATTTTTGATATGACCATGGTACATGTAAAATTAGTAGATTATATAAATCATCTTTATTTCAAATTGAACAAGATTGTTATAAAGATGTTACAAAAGATACCCAGGTCCTCTTCCAGGTGAGGAGGAAAGAGTCCTCTTGACCTGGCAGGAGGCAGGATTTACAAAGACAAAACATGGTGACATTAAATACAGAAATATAAAACAGAAATTTACGAGAACAAAAAAGGTAACGTGGCAGCAAAACAATTAACTATATTCATAAGGCAATAAAAAATACATACGGTGTGATTTTATCACAGAATTGTTCAGCGTTTTTCAATAGTTATAATTCAAGGCTTTTTATGGAAATTAAATGCTTATAAATCATTTATTGTTTCATCAAAGCAAATATGACATAGGCCATTCCCCAAATTGTAAATTAATGTAAACTGTTTAGAAGACGGTCATAATAGTGTAAGTACTGTTGCATGCTGTAAAGTTTGAAGTACTACAGTTTATAATCGAGCTATGATGATGAAAATAAGTCGATGATCACTGCACGTCCTTCACGATTTCTTTTCAACATACGACGATGAATGAGGCGGTAAGGGGTAATTGGATGTGGTAATTGGGAGAGGCACTCGCTAATAGTCCCATTAACACGAACTTGTGTATTGTGTTGCACTTCCTTCACACTCGTCAGATGTTGATAAGTAACTGTTGATCTTTCCTCGAAAGCTTCAACGCATCACGTTTTGTTTAAGATATAATGTACATGTAGCTGTGGAAAAGTACAAGGTTCGCTGCATGGTAATATATACTTATACCCATCGTGTTTATATCTAACAGATATGTCGTTCCCGCGGGAAATCGGAAGCGTTGCCATAAATTATTCAATTAAAATTCAAATCAGGCTTTAATGTCGTAAAGCGTGTGTGATATTTTGTTGAAGATTCCACGACACTTGCGGTATTTGCGAGAGATGCAACTTTGTTTTGAAGATAAACAGACAAGAGACATCTGTATTACAACAGAAAGCTTGTTTGGCGCGCATCTGCCTTCCCTCCATCGTCTGAATTTTCCGATCACGTGATTTCATACCCAACGTATGATCCCATTTGTCAGATATTTTTGCCCATGTTTCCGATGTCAAACATGACAAAATGACCCCCCCCCCAAAAAAAAAAGATTTCTTCATTAAAGCTGACTCTAATTTTTTTCGGCTTTAATTCCAGATTACCGGGAGGGAAAGGAGTGCACAACACATGTCACAGAATGGATTGGATGAGGAGTACGATTAGGTAAAGGTGTTGTGCCTCCTTTTTTGTTAATTGTAAAAGTGCAATCAACGACATACTGTTATCACATCAAATTGATCAGAGTGGTTGGTGGTTGAACATTTGAAAGAACATTGCATGTTACAGTGCTATATACTTGTCTTGTAATCTCTTAACAATGTCCTGCAAGTAGAGCCGAAATTTGATAGTCTGCGAGAGTGGGGATTTATACTCTCAAAAAAACAAAGAGAATGAATGAATTAGTTCGATCTGAGTGATCCCTGAGGTTAACCCCAAAGGAGTGAAAATAACCAGTTGCACTCCTTTTTTTTCTCTCTTTCAAAATTCACTCCTTAAAGAGCAAACTAATCTTAGATGAAGGTAGAATCGTTTTCTTTTTTGCGTTCTAAATAACCAGTTGCACTCCTTTTTTTCTCTCTTTCAAAATTCACTCCTTAAAGAGTAAACTAATCTTCTTAGATGAAGGTAGAATCGTTTTCTTTTTTGCGTTCTATCTGAAGATCTGCGGCAATCATGGATTTTCAATGCAATGTAATGTCTCTTCGTTTTATGAATTGATCGATGCGTCGGCCTGTTCCTCTGTAATGTACCATTTTCTACAATATTGTGTAGAACGCTGATGCGTTAGATCGACGAAAATTGATCCTAATTTAAATGAGCCTCATGATGGATACGGTGGCTGACATCACGTGACTCGAAAACAAAGGGGAAAAGACATCACAGAGAGAAGTTTTTATTTCTGAATGTTTGTACTTTCGTGCGTGATTGATGGGGCTGCCCGATCTAGCCGTGTATATGGATAAATCGTTGAATATATTTACAATCTTATGAATCATGGGATATTGATGAAATGTTTTTATTGATCTATGGATGGGGAAATAAATCAGACATTATTTATAAAGTAATATCCCATTACGAGCTGGGAGGGATTCGTCTCAAGAAATGGGGATGATCGTGTATTGCTCTTTATTCCAACCACTACAAATGTTATTGAGAAAAATACTCCGCTGGTTGCGTCGGCAAAATAATGGTACACCGGACATGAACTGCTTTTTCCTCAGTATATATCGTAAACGAGTATTGTTCCGGAGGCTATAGTGCATTATGATAAAACTACTTTATTTCCGATTGCAAGGATAGATCCCATCTGAGGGAGAGATCACGAGAAATTGACATCAATTTAATGTAAACCTAAAAGACTGCTGATTTTATATAGACTATGTCTTAAAGATACGGGACTCCGTGGGGAAAGTTCAATCCAAGCAAGAGGAATTTGTTCTATGATCGAATTTCATGGATTATTACGCGCCCAATCGAACCGAATTGTTTCAGTACAGAATTAATTTATTACGCAGCAATAAGCATACTGGCATTCGTGCACTCAAGGCTCTCAGGATCAAGCGAAGCGTTATGGAAAGCCAATATTGGCATTAATAAGCTGTTATAGTCAACGTACTCTGCCCTCGGGCATTACGTCAGAGACCTTTGCGGAAATTTCTTGTTTCCTTTTTGGTGTTTTAAAGTGAACGTCAGACAGTGGAGTCAGGGACTGATAGTGTACATGGCTTGTGATACATGTACATGGTTTGTGATATCCTCTTATTTTTAACAGAACAGTAAGGTACAGTGTGCATAACTGGAGGTACTAAGCCCGGGTACTACGTTTCCTGCTTTTTCCTACTTTGGAACAATACCATATAATTATGTCCAAAGTCCTCGAAAACTAACTATGTGGTGTGTTTTATTTACGAGTTCAAAATTTCCTTAAAAATAATAAATTTTCGTGAGCTTCCTCGAAATATAACAGTATACATGCTATCAATGCGTCATACATGTACACACTAAAAAATAAAGGTGCGCACAACGTGCAACTTTGCGAAAATAGGTGCAGAGCAATTTCTGCCACGGTATTCGAGCAATTGTGCACCTTTCACGGCTGAGCGCTCGCTCCACTCCATTATGTTTGCAAGTTTGCACCTTTTAGGTGCACATTTATGTAAATTTATGGATGTTTTCTCTTTCGAAGCCTGGTGTGAGCTATTTCTACCATCTGTTTCTATCGAATACAATTTCAATACGGAAAATGCAACTTGCATACATTATACTATTTTCTATGTCGGACAAGCTCAGACAAGCTTTCAGGTTGTCAAAAACAACCTTTGTTTAAAAGGTATGCATGGAATTTGAATATATTACGAAAATGGCCTATACGTCCATAGTTTGAACCTTAAAGGATGAATATAATGCACCTTCGGCTTCAACACTATATTATGTGAAATTACGCTTCTTCAAGGCCAGCGTGTTGGCCAAGTGGGCAGAGCGTCCGTCTCACATGCGGAAAGTCGCAGGTTCGAGCCCCGGTAGGGTCATAATTGTACGAGTTTTTAAATATTTGTAAATGTTAATTAATAAAGTGTATTATAATGTAAATACTATAAATAGCACTGGAATGAACGTAAATTGCTGTTCACACACAAAAACACACAGTTTGAAAGAAGAATACTTTTTTATTTTCTATGGTGCAACTTTGCACCTTTCGGGTGCAACTTAACTATGCACCTTTCAGAAAGGTGCAAAGTTGCACTTTTAAAGGTGCTTCCAGTGTGACATTGGTATGCACCTTTAAACGTGCAAAGGTGAGCCTATATTTCTTAGTGTGTATGCAGAAAGTCACCTAGGATCACTTTTTCCAATAACACTGTACAACTATGTTTTTCTGAATAAGTAAATTGTATAAAGTAACATCATTCAAAAAGAAATTTCGTAAATTTCAGAGGAAAATACAACAATCGTATGAAAAAGTCCGGTACCGTCCGATAAATGCTGCTCAGTTAATTTTTTTCCATTAATTAAAAGAATATTATAAAAATTGTGAAATTGTGGTGTATATTTTTACCAGTCGTGCTTCCACTTAAAGACACAAGTTAACACTGTGGAGCTCCGATTAAAAAAAAGTTAAATTTTGATATCTGAGCTATATAGTAGTGCTCAAAGGGAAAGTCCACCCTGACGTTGAGTTTGGTTTTAATAAAAAGAGAAAAATGAGAGAAACATATTAATGAAAGTTTTGCGAAAATCCACCTAAGAATAAGAGAGTTATAAAGTTTCAAAATTTTTGTGACGTTGCATGCGAGCTGCTGCTTATATGTCATGTGAAATAATTTCCATGATTTGCCAGTTTTTAATGGTTCATGATAATTGATTTTTTTTATGTATGAAATAATGTCTCTGATTACACAGGTAAAATCATTTTTAATTTTCTGAGAAAATAGTACTTTATGGAATTCATGCATGACAAATGGGGGAGCTGCTTGCATGTGACGTCACAAATTTCAAAATATAAACATTCATAGCTCTTATTCTTTGCTGGATTTTCGCCAAAACTTCATCAAAAGGTTTCTCTCATATTTCTGTTTTTATTAAAATCAGCTTGATGTCAAGGTGGACTTCCCTTTAAATTGACAAATAAACACCCTAGAATACACACTCTTGGAAAGTTATGCTGCCACTGGCAAGATATGCTTGAATAAACACCACCCTTGGATTATTACGGCGGTGGAGTATGCAATAGCCTAGATCTTCACAGAGTAGTTTACCCGGGGTGGAAATTAGTGAGTCCGGTCAACCTAAGTACTCATAGATTTTCACTTTTTTTAAAAGCACTAGTCTATATAATCATTTTGAAATACGAGATTTTTTTCAGGGCTTCATTTTTAGACATTATCAAAGACCCTTAGAGCACGGAGAATTATATACCTTACATTTTTAAAACTGTGGTCATCGTTAACTCGTGTCTTTAAAGGTAGATGTAGCCGGCAACTAACAGGAATAAGTTAAGAAAACTGACATTGTGAGTATTGTGAGAATTATGGTACATGGTGATAGACAGCCTAAATATATCCTAAGCAAGGCCCTTATTAGTAAATTGCTGTTAATATAAAGTCTTTGCTAAATTTTCCATAGAAGAAATATCGCCGAAACAGCTAGGGGGAGGAGCCTATCGATTCAAAAAGTGCATACATTACTACGGCGCGATTAGCACACGTCGGGCGGCACGTATGGGCCACGTAGGGTCAGCTCAAGGCCAGCGCACGTGCGATCTGATTGGTTGGCAAGAAACCAAAATCTTTCTTAACTTATTCCTGTTAGTTGCTGGCTACATCTTCCTTTATGCTACGGCATGAAATGAGAGTGTGGTTCAAATCTGATTGATGACCATTTCCGTTTTACGTGTAACTTTAAAATAGCAACCATCGAGATTGATGAATTCCGGATATTTTGTTATATTGCCCCAAACAAATGAGGGAGCATCTTGGACATCTATCGTGGACAGTAGCCGATCGATTCTTGTCAGGTCCGGACAGCTGGCCGTGCCACATCGATCGGGACCCGCACAACCTTGAAAAATCATGTCAGAGTGTGAAGATTAATGACGGAAGAAGCCTCATCCATCTTGTCCTCATCTCGAGACATCAGATCTATAACCTTGCCCAGGGTGCTCCCATCGAGCCCCACATATCACGGTTACATACATCTATTAATATAGACACCTACAATCTGGGGTAAATTAGAGAAAAACAGTTCCATTTACGAACTTGCCCTTTCGGAAAAATAGAGTGTATGTGTTTTCTTCAAGTATTGTTAGTTTCTTGTTTGCATTGTCGGTTGAATCTGCAGGGCTCTTGAGAGCGCTCCAGGACGAGAGGATTGCGAAATGATTAATAAGTAATTGAAAAAGGGGGGTTTTCGATTGCTACGGGACTTGATTTCAGTAGTGTATTCCTCTACTATATCATACTGTGTACTCTCTACACGAACTTATACACATTATATAGAGTACCTCCTGGCATGTCTTTAACAGTTTTTACGAAGTGGGGGATCATTAAAATAAAATTAAAGTGCTGAAAACAGGCTATGGTACACACTCATTATAATATCCTCACAGGACGCGATGTGACGTGGCGCGGTGCAAAATTTAAATCCCAGACGATGAGAATTTACACTTCGAGGCGCGAATTCAATTTCTTAGATTTTATGTCCATCGTGCATGACGCTTCCGATTTTCTTTTTCAGAATAAATAAACCTGAGATTTTGCTGTCATGCACAGGCCTAACACGTAGATGAACGTCCAAACATACTGACATTGAGACACACACATTTTCAGTACATACGTAACTACAGACATTAACTAATTAATATGAAAAAAATGGTTCAAATTTTTGGAGCAAAGAGGATTTTGTACCCTGTGCCACTATATGAACATTGGACAAGATCATTTCTTCACACAGAATTGATGATGTCTTGCGTACTCCTTTTTTGTATAATATTGAATGAATATCCTTCATGGCAGGCAGACCTTTTGTGTAGCTCTCTATGGTTTCTATTTATATCGGGGCTCGAGAGAATTAAAATACTATTATGTTAATTCTTGATTCCCTCAAGTAAACAAATTAGAGACAAATCCTTCCAGCTGGGAGATTTACTCCAGCTGGTGTATTATTGGTATATATTTCAACTCATTTGGTTCTTGAGGCATTTTCAAGTGTTCCCAATCATGTCACTAACCTATAAGGTCTGAAAGGTGCAAAGTACCACCCGTAAAGGTGCTCCCAGTGTGACATTGGTCTGCACCTTAAAGGTGCCTATTTTTCTTAGTGTGAAGTGTGGTGCTTATTAGAACCATTTTGACGTAGGGTAGGTTCATAATGAGCACCATTTCGTCCCAAACGGTGCTGATAAGATTTTTTTTTTGGTCCAAAAGGTGCTCATTAGCTTTCAAAAGTGGTTCTACTTTAACGGTTCTTCTACTGTGACAAAACTGTTTTGAAACGGAAACTCTTTTTTCGTACAGTGCAGCGCCGTAGGGGCCTCTGTCCACACATGAGACAAATTCACTGTCATGTATCATAGCTAGTATTATATTTATCTCCCTCGAAAGATGATTAT
>JZLH01S0085137.1:0-12500 GCA_001188425.1 Eucidaris tribuloides | reverse complement strand
CTTTGCACGCTAAAGAGTCGTTTGTGCACATTCCGTACAATTAAATTGAATAATCGTAATAATTATGCTTTTCTGCACTTTTGCACAGGAGACACTAAAAAAAAAGGCTAGTTTACTTAAGTAACATCTATAGAAAAAACATAATATTTTCAGTACCACAAAAAGGGAAGCAAAATTCAAAGAAAATGTTAAAAGAACAATTGTCATCATCCCTTCAAAATAAATTCAGCGTTTAAAGAGTTAACTTTCTTGAGATAACGAGGTTTTGTAATCCAGCAATGATAAATCACATATCGAGATGATTAGACTTACTTTAAAAACAAGATCATCCGTGCAGCCACAGACACACTGGCAGGGACAGCACGGCCCTTCCATCTTGAAAACAACTTGGCCGTTCTCATCAAGAATTTCGGCTTTTGGACGCCACATTGAGAATCTGGGAACAGAAATTTGAAATGTGAGATTTTCGAAGGCGTTTTATATATACTCACTTTTTCAGATAAGTTAACAGCAAACAACACGGTAAATCCTATAATGAGACATGTCATTCAAAATAATAGTTTACTAAACTGGAGGAAAAGCCAGATGGGAAAATACCTATTTACAAATTTGACATTAAAAATGTAGCATTGTACACTCAATCTAATATATTTTTTCCTCTTTCTTCAGTCTTTCTTTCTCTTTCTCGTCCTTATTCTTTCTTTTTTTCTTTCCTTCTCTTGTTTCCTTGTCCTTCTTCATTACTTCCTTTCGGTCTATCTATCTATCTATACCTACATGTACCTATTTATCTGTTCATCTATCTTTTCTTCTGATTTTTCTAATTTTCCCCCTTTCTTTCCTTCCTTCTCTCTCTTTCTTTTTATTATTCTCTCTCTGCCCTTTTCCCTTCTTTCCATCTTTTTGTTTATTTCGTTAATTTAGGCTGTAACTCACGCCTGTCGTATGGAACCGATGACCTTTCCAGGCGGGGCTTCGACCTGCAATTCGTGGGCACAGTGATCAATGCAGGCGCAGCAGCTACAGCCAGAACAACACTTGAACGGACGGTTGATCCGCATCACCTCCTACAAAATCAAAATGTGAGTGTTTCTAACTTAATCAACCGAATTTTCACATGACATAGATAATGAAAATTAATTATACTGATCACAGAATACATGGAATAAGTGGGTCTATTTTGGCGGAGATAAAGTAATAAATAATAACAGCGTCCTTTTTTTTAACCCATTTAAGCCTCTTAAGTTACAAATGACGCTCTACAAGAGAGTCCAGCAATTATTATTACCCCCAGTTTCCACCAGGTTCCTATTTCGATCGCAGGTGCGGAACAGCAATGTGGATAAATCGCATTGTAAAGGACGAAAATGCACGTGGCGGGCATCAAACCCAGTCTTTCACGCTTGAACGACAGAATCCAGTGAATCCTCTATACCACGTCCACTAAGTGGAATTAAAAAAGGACACTTCAACACTTTTGTCATGTGATCAAGGCATAAAATTATGTGCACTTACGACCAGAAAAAAAAATACAGGGCAAGGACCAGAGGGCTGTAGAGGCCGAGATGCAATGACGTCATCAAACTTTCTAAATTCCTTAGATTAAAAGTAAATCTAACGGATTGTGGACGAGGATAAATCCAGAATTATATTGAAATTTCAAAATGGAATAAGACTTAATTCTGAAGCCATTATCATTATCTTACCGTTCCTTGGTTGTCACAGATGTGCATCACGAAACCACGCTGTTCATGGCACATACATCGGTGACAGAAGTCGGACTCTGTTGAGAGAAGCAAAGAAACGAATCATTGCTTTGTTGCTTACTCATACAAATCTCTTTCTTCTCGTCCTCCTCCTCCTCCTCCTCCTCCTCCTCATTATCATCATCATCATCATCATCATCATCATCATCATCATCATCATCATCATTATAATCACAAATTGCATCCTTATTCTTTATGATATTCTTATTCTTTGCATGTTCCCCTTCCCCTCCTCCTCCTTCTTTTTATATTTCTTCTTCTATTTCTTCCTGTTATTGTTCTTCTCCTTTTCTCCTCCTCTTACTCTTTTTTTATCTTCTCATTCTCGCTCTTATTCTTGACGGTTTTCTTTTCTTCTCCTCCTTCTACTTTTTCAAATATTCTTAGTCTTCTTGTTTCTTCGTAGTCGTTGTTGTCATGTTTTCCTTCATGTCCTTCTTCTTGTGTTTCTTCTTCTTCCTGTTCTTCCTTTTGTTCTTCTTGTTGTTTTCTCCTTGTCCCTTTCCTACTACTACTACTACTACTACTACTACTACTACTACTACTACTACTACTACTTCTACTACTACTACTACTACTGCTACTACTGCTACTACTACTGCTACTACTACTACTACTACTACTACTACTACTACTACTTCTACTACTGCTACTACTACAACAACAACAACAACAACAACAACAACAACAACAACAACAACTACTACTACTACTACTACTACTACTTCTACTACAATAACTACTACTACTACTACTCACTTCCTCTACTATTAATACTACTACAGTAGCTGCTTATTCAACTCCTGCCGTTACTTCTGCACTACTTTCATACTAAGGTCATCGGTTTTCATTTCTTATTTTGTAACAAGCTTTTCGTAATTACATATAATACTCATTAACCATGCAATGAATTGATTTACTGAAACCTTAAAATGTACCCAGTCAGCCAAATTATGGCGCAAATAATCATGCTTGACTTATACGTGCCACAACAACACAACAACAACAACAACAACAACAACAACAACAACAACAACAACAACAATAACAACAACAACAACAGCCACAAGCATTAAAGCACCACTAAAAGCGTACATGCACCTCTTCCCGTCGAGTTGGTATTATGAAGAAAAGTTTTTTTTGGCAGAAAATATAAAAATGAAACACAACGAGGTGGTTCAAAACAATTTTAAGGCCACACAATTTTGACCTTACGCTGTTCTTTTTGATGCTAAGATACAATTTAACGCGTTGCATTTTTACAGATTCCTTCTCAACCTCATGTAAGTAAAACGATTTTACTACTCGCGGAATTAAGCATTCCATCTTATACACCGGACAATGGAAACTAATAGAAATGAAGCCTTATAAATCACACTTCAACAACGCATTGTGTAATTTTGATTTAAGCAGGTTTGTATTTTCAAGCGAAGGTTGTTTTGAATTTTATAAAATGTATATAGGCCTACATGTACAAAAATAATGAGACATCTGTTCATTTGAGGAAAGGCCTTGTACAGATTTTGTCACGGGCATGCACCAATAATTATTGTGGTAATTATTTATGAATGTTTGTTTTGAAAGGAACTGCCGTTGAACTACTTTACCTATTACATCTTTTTTTTATAACATTTGGTTTCAATTAAAGGGAAGTGACTTTGGGAGAAAGAAAAAAATGTCCCTTACACCATGCAAACTTGTTGAAGGATATATTAATGGATACACCAGCTGGAGTGTATCTTCTGGCTGGAAGGATTTATCTTAAATGTGTTTACTTAAGCCGAATCAAGCATGGACATACTAGTATTTTGTTTTTATCGAGCCCCGATAAAAATACATCCCATAGAACCCTACACAACAAATTTGTCTGCCACAAGATATAAAAGATGGATGTTAATTCAAAACGAGTCAACTTTTGACTTACAAATTTTCACAGTAGAATCCGTGCACAGTTTACGTGATTCTAGAACAGTTTCATCCCAAGTCGAGGACTACCCCCATTTACTTTTAAAGCCCAAGTTTAGTTTTGGGTATTTTTTGTTATTTGAAAGCTTTCAAATAACAAAAAATCCCCAAAACTAAACTTGGGCTTTAATATTCACATGACTCCTAGCACCCGAAGAACGGTACAATCACGTGCCCATTTTTTCTGGTTTAATTTGAGACTGATTTACCAAATGAATTTCTCACCTTCACTGGCGAAATAGATTTGTTGTCCCAACGTGTTCTTTATTGCATAGCGATTCGGACCCTCAATGTTGGTCATCACTGTATAGAAAGAAAAGAAAGGAGTGAAAAGTAACAACCATACTACAGACATACAGACAGACGACCGACGGGCGGAGAGCAAAATCGAGAGGGATGAATCAGCAACCCGGCGAAAAAAAAAACATTTTTGTCATATGGACATTTCACAATCACCTTATATGGAGGGATTGTTTGTTCGCTTACAATATACGGTGAAGTGTACATCCAAACACTTTGTCGACCCCCAAATCAACCTATTATTCTTTGTAAAATTACCTTCGAACTCATTTAAAGGTATTGGCTAACATTTACCACGGTTAAAAAATCTGAGCTACATGATCCCCATGCTACCATTGTCTTTGATAAGGTCTAAAAATGATGCCCTGAAAAATTGTATTTCAAAATGATTATTTAGTGCTTTAAAAAAGTGAAAATCGTAAGTTGATCGGATTCACCTGCCCATTTTCTCCCATAGACTTACTGTGTGTACACCTAGGCTATTTAAACTCGCCCCGAGTTTTAATTCCTTATTCATGCATAACATGCCATTGGTCGTGTTGCTTTTCAAACTTTTTTTAGGGTGTTTATTTGTCTATTTGAACACTACTATGTAGTTCAGATATCAAAATTTGTCAATTTTTTTTTTTTAAATTGAAGCTCCACAATGTTAGCCTATCACTTTAAGCTTTTGAAAACAGATAGAAATTTAATGTGGGATTTATAACGCCATTCCGTCTTTGATAATTTCTTCAATCCTTGTCTCATGCTAGTATGTTCACTTTTGTAGAAAGTAGATTTTCTACTCACACAAAAAGTGTGATATCAACCATTTCCATACCGTATACACGTAAATGTATAAATTTTGAGGCGGATTGTCAACTACTAATATTTTCAAATTTCAGCTTATTGAATTCAGTTTGTTCTAAATGTTAATTCGCCACAAATTTTTTATTCACATGGCTTGTGCATGAACTTAATTTCTCAGCTTGTAGTATTTTAAACTCACGCATCTAATTTTTGCAAAATAAGTAACAACTAATCAAAGTACAATTTGATCCACTTTTTTAACTACTGACATTAATTAATTTTTGTAATAGGTGCTGCAATTACAATTATAATTATGTTGGTATTGTCTCAAAAATAGCTGTGTTTGTGTGTGTTTTGTGTGTGTGTGTGTGTGTGCGTGCGTGTGTGTGTATGTTTGTGTGTGTTGTGTGTGTGTGTGTGTTGTGTGTGTGCAGTGTGTGTGTGTAGGTGTGTGTTGTGTGTGTTGTGTGTGTTGTGTGTGTGTGTGTGTGTGTGTATGTGTGTGTGTTTGTTTGTATGTGTGTGTTTGTGTGCTCTTACATAACCTTATCTGTGGGCTATAGGAAATTTGCGGGGTACACGAAAGTGTACCCCACTGATTAATGTATATGACTTGGTGAACTGTGAACTATGAATAAAGTTATACGTTTCATCAGTAATTTGCTTCAATTCAGTCTTTGCCGATTAAACCCATTATTTTGTGTAGTTACCTTCGAATAATTCAATTTGTTGATGTACGAGAATCTGGTCTATTTGGTTCAGGTATTCCAGACCGGGCGGACATGATATCGGTGTGTTATCCGGCTTCGGCATCCATTGTATCTTGTCATTGGGTTGAACGACAATCTGTACATCGAAGACACAATTCAACAATGACACAATTTAAAGAAATGTGAGCCATATAATCCCGCATATTGGTGTCTTTGATAAGGTCTAAACATGAAGTCCTATATCTATAAGAATGTCTTTCAAGGAGATAATTTAGCTTGATGTTTATCCATGCATACATGGCCAGTAATTTTCCAAACTTTTGTATTCTATGATGTTTGTCCATTTGCGCACCACTATGTAGCTCAGATATCAACGTAAATTTTTTGTTTAAATTGAAGCCCCACAATGTTATTTATATTTATTTATGTATTTATTTATTTCGTTTTATTTCAACAATGTGGTCTCTTCAAGACCAAGAGGTCCTGCTCTCCCAGAGAGCCCCGGCCTCACAATAAAAATTCAACATTTACAATTTACAACATAAAATGAAATAAGGTATATGAGAATACAATTATAAATAGTTGATAAATCATATAAATTGTAAAAAAAAGAAAAGATTACTATAAACTACAGTATTTGATTCAAGTAAGATTACGAAATAAGTACCATAAATTAAATAGTTATATTGTGTCTATATAAGATACTCTCAAAAATGTAAGGTCAGACTGACAAAGTCACATCCGACCTAATTAAGAAAAAAAAGTCATTATGTATACCCCCTAAACTTTCAGCCTTCCGATTCACTAAATTAATTTTTCCAAAAAAATAGGACTTGAGTGATTGAGATCTTTATGGAATTACTTGATATATTGCTCTCTCTGAAATCACAATGTGAGCAAAATTCAGTTTTCACCTATACCAAAACTAGATACACTGCCTTTAAGAGTGCAAATGACACTTTTAAAATAACACAGTGTTTCATTCTTTTCGCAATACCGACATCCATGCATTTGGTGCCTATTAGCATCGTTTTGAAATGAAGACTCATGTCTCATTAACACATTTTCTACCCCGATCGGTTTAATCAAGAACCTCTTTAAATGAAATAAATGAAGTAAATTTAATCGAAAACTATTTTTTCGTGGGCCTTAAGAAAATACAAAACACATCTGAGTTATTAATGAATTTCGTATCATAAAAACGCTTTCCGGTTGTCCGTGCTATAGACATGATGTCCGGGCGTAATAACAAGGGCGTAGACTGGTTTGGGCACGGGGAGGTGCACATCTTGGGGAGGTGGAACTAAAGTGACATGGGGAGGTGCACATCTTAGGGAGGTGGAACTAAAGTTGAGTAAATCAGGCATTGAAAGCAGAAAAAGTGGTACAAATTTCGTTTTGCTTGCCAGGGGTGGAACTCATATGGCTCTGCGGGGGGGGGGGGGGTGCGACGTGCACCCAGTGCACCCCCAGCCTACGCCCTTGAATAATGTATCGTTACTTCACTGCACGCCCTTTCTGCATGGGACCCTGTTGTTTTGTACCAGTGACGAGGTAACACCATTATGTATAGAGCAGCAAATTACGGTACCAGTTGAGTGACCCACAACAAAAAGGTTTCCGATTTGACAAACCAATCCATTTATAAAGGAAACCTTAACGTTACGTAACTTCGATTCAAGCTAAAAATATACATTACATACCGACTCCAAATCTTTCGCCTTATTCATCATCATCGTGATTCTGAATTCCGGTGGTCGTTGAAAGTGACTGCAACAATTAAGAAGACAAATTATAACTGAATAAAATCATCAAGTTATGGGCAGTGGTTCACAAGAGAGCTCCATGGGTTCATCAGTGGTTTTCACCAACAAAGTTATAATAAAATCTTAGATTAACGGTTTGCAAATTATCATTATTATTATTCAAAGACAATTGTGTTGATCATAACTGCTAGCTTCACATGGCAAATACTTAATGTTAGATAATCTATTGTACAAAGGTGCACATTTTAGTTGTATTTTTCCCCTATTCTTTGATGAAATGTTTTGCATTTTCAAAGTATTTATATCGAAAATATTGCTTTTTCTTGTTTTCGTAGTGACGTAAAATAACAATATATTCATGATTTACCTTGTACCCTTTTTTATTAGGACGCGAGCCAGCTGATTAAGCGAAAACATCCTGAATAATACTGTATCATTAACAATGTCTGTAGAAGAGACTCATATATCAGCTGAAACATTAATTGCACTTAATCATTTATAAATATTACTCTTGTCGGAGTTGATTTACCATATGTGCGGAAAATAGGCATGTCATATCATAATTTTATCTGGTGCCATAGCATTTCGTTTTCACTTCGGTCTGTACAAACAACATGTATGTACGTTTTTGTCCGAACACAGCGTCAAAGCTCTCAGATTCGTTTTCGTCTGACGACATAACACGAGAGCTGAATTGCATTGCTGGTTTGCAAGAGGTAAACATACTAAAATAGCCACTGTACAGACGCCAGCGTTCGATCCGCTTTCTATTTCCATGTTTCAATAAGATGTTAGTTCATTCTGTAAATGTTATTTATAGAATACGTGTATAGGAAAACAAAAACAACATATATATGGAACAATGTTTCAGTTCCGTTAGAAACAAAATTACTTACAACTTTTCTCCTCCGCTCCGTATCTGCAAATCTAAGGATCCCAGCTAAAAAATCATGTGAACCATGCGTGATCTGGAGACTCTCTCCGTAGAGAAAGTATTCAAGGGCCCAATTGTTTTGTTGTTGTTCACCCATTCATTTAGTCAATGAATGAGATAAGTCGCGTAGAGAGAGAAGCGGGGGTTCGCGGGCCTATAGGTTGCACCCCCTCAGGTATAGTGGTGCTTATTTTGTATGGTCGTTGCTTAATTGCCAAATTGTAATACAGAATTTTCGGGCGAAGCGCGCCAAAAAATTGACAATTTTGTATGTTTAATATTACTTTTATGCCATGTTTAATGATTTTCAGTGCTTTTTCAAACATATATTTGCATTGCATACTATGAATTTTTCAAATTGTCAAAATTATTGGGGGCAAATCGATATGTTTGCCCCCCAATATTATCAGTGGGGGGGGGGGGGCGATCGCCCCCTGCCCCCACAGGATCCACGCCTCTGTTTGAGCCCTACCTTTGGGTCCGGGCAGTTTCTTCATATTGTTTCTGTACCAAAAAATTCGGACACCTTGTATATTCACGTACATTTGTATGAATATAAGTATATCATGTCCTGCAAACGCGTCATTTTAGCGAATTTTAAAGGGAAATAACAGGACTGGTAAAAGTCCTTACTTCGGGGGTAATGCTACTCTGCTGTGTGCAGTCGTGTCACCATCAATACTCATTGTGACATGCAAATTTGTTTTTTTTTATGAATGAATGAATGAATGAGTTTATTTCGTACCAACATCACCACGTAACAGTATAACAATATAACACTATTTACAAACTCTAAAAAGTTATGTACATCAATAGAACAAAATGGAGTGTATAATATACAGTAAGTAAACACTGGTATATGTTTACAATGTGATTCTTGTATGTAGTTAGGTGAAAAGTATAAGGAAAAAGGGAAGCAGTGAACTCTGCTTTTATACTCTTTCCTTTAAACAAAAGCAAATCTATACTATTACAAAAAAAATCAACAACAACAAAAACAAACATAAAACGGGATAACTCTGATAAAACTTGCAAGCATCTAAAACAAAAAACAACAAAACAACAGAAGAACAAAACAACAACAACAAACAAAAACTATAATTTAAATAGCAATTTTATACACGAGCTGCAATCTAACATATATTCACGTATAATGTGAACCTATGTTATACATATATACATATATATGTAGCTCTTTATGGGATCAGTTTCTATCATGGCACCATAATACTTCAATAATGGTATAAATAATGAACGCTTGATTATCCACAAGTAACCAGTCCTAAATATGAATTAGCTGGTTATTGCCATTTTGCGATAAAGTCATCGATCGATAATATTGTAACAGCTCACTATACATGTAGAGTAACTTGTGAAAATTAAATGGTTACAAACGTGTGTGACCGTCGTTCTCTTTTGTCTCTTTAATGCCTCAGATATATTTCAAGTGATTACCATATTCTCGACACACACATGTACACCCACACACACACACACATACACTCACACACACACACACACACACACACACACACACACACACACACACACACACACACACACACACACACACACACACACACACACACACACACACACACACACACACACACACACACACACACACACACACACACACACACACACACACATACAGACACACACTCAAACACACAAACAAACACACCCACAAACACACACAAGCACACACACCCACCCACCGAAACACACACACATACACGCACACACACACACACACTCACACACAAACACACACATACACGCACACACACACACACCAACAAACACACAGACACAGACACACACGCACACATATACACACAAAAACACAGACACAGACACAGACACACACAACAAACACACACACACTAACACGCACACATACACACACATACACACACACACACACACACGCACACACACACACACACACACACACACACACACACACACACACACGCACACACACACACACACACACACACACACACACACACACACACACACACACACACACACACACACACACACACACACACACACACACACACACACGCACACACACACACACACAACTATAACCTTGATGATTTATAGTCTACCTATGGTACATTGGGAAATAGCGGTCTTACTTATCTCACCAATTCTAGTTTACCTATTTGGGTCTCTTTCTCGTTAATCAAACGATGGCAAAAGTTATCGAAATCAATACACATAGTGGTGAAAAATGATCATAACAGTCAAAAGCAAACCAACCAAGAACACAAGGTCAGTTTGACTAGCAAAATGTCGATGGGGCCACGACGCAGATTTGTCACCAATGAGAATCACATCTAACTAAATTAAAGGGAACTAATAAACATAAAACACAAGTGACAAAATAACAGTCCTACACAAGTATGGTCCAGGCAGATGAATATCTAGCACAAGTACATCAGAGAGTAACCAAGTGTAAAACCATGGCCCAACTAAAATCGTACATACCCCCACAGCAAGCTGCCTTCAACGAGCTGTGCAATAAGACCCTGGTACCCCACATGTCAGATGGTGTCAATTCTCTTTACCGAATCGCATGCATTGGTCTTAACTCTTGTGGATTTTTCGAAGTAAAAGAGTTACTTACGCCAAATACGGTCATCATTCTAATGTATACCACAAGAATACGCCTTACTGTATCGGTGCGTCAAGTGAGCGACACATACACGTGCCGCAGCAAAGGCATATCATGCTGTTAATATGGTAGATGCCACCACGATCCAGTAAAAATACTTCCTTTTGCAAGAACCCAGTAGGTCAGAATGGCAAGGGATTGTAATAAAGTTAATTGGTACATGTAATCATAATGAATGCCTACATATCACGTTTCTATTTTTGATACGAAATGCGAGGCTCCTTATGGTTCCTCATTTTTTCTTAGTTTGGGTTTATAAACCATAATGACAGAACTCGCATGCTTAATAGAATTTAAAACTTGTTGCTACCGCAGATGATTCTGAACGTTGTTGTTCTTTTTTTGTTGTTTTTTCGTTTTTTTTTTTTGGTCAAGAATAAAATGTAGTCATATTTCTGAAATAAAACTGGTTAAATTTTATTTGGATTAAAACATCGACAAACATTTGGAAAACATTTTAAATCGGGCCATTTCATAGTTACATTGACTACCTGTTTAAATGCCATTATAAGGTAGTACATGGCACTTGGTGGACATTTTGAAAAGCGCCGTCCATCAGGAATGCTGTTAATTCGTGAATCTGACGCCTCTATACATTTGATATCAACAAATGTATCCGAGACATGCTTTCACCTTGACCTGTTTGGCGTTCAACGATTTTTAGGGAAAGAGCAACGTCGATCTGGCGCTGCTCAGTGGCTGCCGGGCCCACGATCAATTGGGCAAAATGAATTTTCGGAATTTTCGGAAGATTTCTATTTGTAATGTCTGTCTATTTCGAATAAAATATGGACTATTATTATTATTATTATTATTGTATAATGTGAACCTATGTTATACATATATACATATATATGTAGCTCTATATGGGATCAGTTTCTATCATGGCACCATAATACTTCAATAATGGTATAAATAATGAACGCTTGATTATTCACAAGTAACCAGTCCTAAATATGAATTAGCTGGTTATTGCCATTTTGCGATAAAGTCATCGATCGATAATATTGTAACAGCTCACTATACATGTAGAGTAACTTGTGAAAATTAAATGGTTACAAACGTGTGTGACCGTCGTTCTCTTTTGTCTCTTTAATGCCTCAGAGATATTTCAAGTGATTACCATATTCTCGACACACACATGCACACCCACACACACACACACATACACTCACACCCACACACCCACACACACACACACACACACACACACACACACACACACACACACACACACACACACACACACACACACACACACACACACACACACACACACACACAACACACACACACACACACACACACACACACACACACACACACACACACACACACACACACACACACACACACACACACACACACACACACACACACACACACACACACACACACACACACACACACACACACACACACACACACAACTATAACCTTGATGATTTATAGTCTACCTATGGTACATTGGGAAATAGGCTAGCGGTCTTACTTATCTCACCAATTCTAGTTTACCTATTTGGGTCTCTTTCTCGTTAATCAAACGATGGCAAAAGTTATCGAAATCAATACACATAG
>JZLH01S0085131.1:23602-46766 GCA_001188425.1 Eucidaris tribuloides | reverse complement strand
CCACACACACACATAACATACATACACACACACACAACATACACACACACACACACCATACAAACACACATAGTATATACAGTGTGCCACACTCATTTACACACACACACACACACAACACACACACACACACACACACACACACACACACCACACACACACACACCACACAACACACACACACCACACACACACACACACACACACACACACAAACACACAACACACACACACACACACACACACACACACACACACACACACGGAGCACACACACACACAACACACCACATGCACATACACATACACGCGTGTGAGACACCACCCATGGGTGCTAAATCTGTCAAGGAGTGGTCAGGGTGGTGGGGGGTGATGATCGACGGAATTTCCCAATTTTTGGGATGATAATCCGAAATCACGGACTATTTTCGTGAAAAACGGGGACACTACAACGTGAAAATATACCACGTATATCTAAAACACTAGCATATAGCTGTTATATGTGATTACACTTTTAGACTTTCACATAATGCTTTTCTCGATTTTTTTGGCTGTCTAGTTAAGTAAATGGAGCTACATAGGGACCTGTGAAAACTGCATGGTGTGCCAATAACATCTTTCATAAAAAAATGATAACCTTAATACCAAGAATAGGGTAAAATATGACTACAATTTTTTTCCGCTGAAACCTGGGGGGGGGGGACGTGATTGCTACATTGTCAATCCCCAATCTTTGTGAGCTGTTGGATTGCATACCTCACCGCCTCCGTTGTTCTAGCGCCCCCTGGCGTTAAATAACTTCAGATAAAAGAATATTGTGCGTTTTTCTTTAACATAAACTTAGCAATTTTCCGAAGATATTAATAATAATATAATTAATTAGGCAATATTTGTGGGGGCTGTTTTTAAGAATAAAGATAGTACTGGCCAGAAAAACAATATTATTTCCTACATAGTATGTACCAAATTTAATTTAAACATCCGGGAACCGCTGTTACGGACAGGTTATAAAAAACCGGACGGAACGGACGGGACGGACGGACGGAAAAGGACGGACAGCGGTGTACTATTCCCTCTCCGATTATCGTCTAGCCAAAGGGATAATAAAAGGGCCATGTTATCTCATTCATTCAAATAAAAAGAACCATAAATTATGTTTACTAATCTTTACATGAGAATGCTTTCCCTTCTCAGCAGATAGCTTGATGTCCATGAAAGTGTATACTGAGAAAAGGACGAGTACACTAAACGATTTTACGACTTAAACTTCCATATTTTTATTGACATATTGCGTGTTTAATAATACTATTTCAAGATGTAATAATCATATTACCTCCTAAAAAAGTCTTGAGAAACTGATACTCACGCCATATTCTAAGCGTCCATCAAGTATTTTGTTTATTTCGATTGAAATATACTCGTCTCATCGCGAATATGGGACTTGGCCAATGCAAAAACTGTGTGTGTTAAAATTTAACACCAGGGTGTATGGCACCACATAGCATAGAGTGGTGTAGAATTTTCTAACACCACGGCCGTGTTATGTTAACTCCAACACGAATTATTTCTCAAACACCAAGAGCATTGGCTTTAACCCAAGTGGTCTTGAAAATCAACACTTTCGGTATTTCGATCATTGTGCAACACCCTGGGTGGTTAAATTTAAAACCGCAGTTTTGCAGTTGCATAAGTGAAAAGTCAGAAAATGCACTGGCAGGCACTGGTATTCTGATCTTATCTTTCATCTCAGAGAGTACCATTATCATCTTTTTTTTTTGCGGGGGGGGGGGGGCGTTGAAAGTTAATTACATAAATATAAAGTCTAGTTTCACGGGGTGGTATAGTATTTTTGGACAATCAACCCCCCCCCCCCCCAGGTTTCCCGTCATAGACATAGCCAGGTCTCTATACTAAAAACCACCCATTTCGCATTGTCCTGTTTGTGCCGATCGCTTTTGGACTTGGACACAAGTTCCCGATGACCGAGAACCCTTTTTTTGCTCTGTCGGCTCGCTGTTTGACGCGAGCAGATTTAGCCTTTTTGACAAGGATTGTGGTCTGTCGGCGCTGTGTATCCCTCACGCCTTAAGTCTGAGAGTAGTTGTATCCGTGCATTACATCATCTTGTTCTGCCTTCACGCTTGGCATTGCGAAGGATGATACATACAAGCTGCGCCCTTATCGCCTCGTAGCTTTGGTCGTGAGACAAGTTCCCGTCACCGCTTAAGATTTTACCTGGGCGCACCCTTAGGTCTAGTTTTGGGTGGAAGATGCAATGGACTACTTATTTGCTGCTGGCATGCTCTTTCGACTTGCATATTTTTTTTTTCTTTTTCAATCTAGTTTTGCAGTGTGTGGTGCTTAATGAAAGACCAGCGCTTCAAAAAAAGGCATACGCCAAAAACATATTCTGACCAAGCTTACACTCAACATCCGATCAGCTTCGGTGGTCTTCAAGTCTAATAATGTTAACAACAGCACAAATTAAACCTGTAGCTCGAGGGCCGGTGCCGAGAGTAAAATGTCAGGCGTGGCGAAAATCCGCGTCGGGAAAAATTTGCTGAGCCAATAAATAACACTTTTTCCCAGCCCAACGGTATCGTCACAACAGGTCGGTCAGGGGGACCAACGGCGACGAAAAAACTGTAACTAGAGCATGCTTCGACTGCGCGCAGTCGATGGGGTACTATCTCTCTCTGTGTGTGTGTTTTTGTTTGTTGTGTGTGTGTGTGTGTGTGTGTGTGTGTGTTGTGTGTGTGTGTGTGGTGTGTGGTGGGTGTGTGTGTGTGTGGTGTGGTGTGTGTGTGTGTGTGTGTGTGTGTGTGTGTGTGTGTGCGCGCGCGCTTATTTGAACATGCATTATAATTGACCCCTCTGGTCAGCAAATCATTCCCCCCCCCCAGGTGCGACGACCTGTCTACGCCACTGATTAAATGATTGTACTGTCCATAATTGTAATACTAGAAATGCCCAAAATATCCATCCTCCGCTCAATCGTACTTCAATGTCACAATCTTCCATATTTTATCACGGTTCAATTCTTTGGAATACTCTACCAGATTTAATTAAGTGTAGGAAGACTTTTAACCAATTCAAGAGATTTCATATACGAAAGAAACAATTATTTGATAAACTCGTAGACTCTGTGTAACTCATGTGATTTATAGTTAAAATTTCGTTCTTTTCTCTTTCCTTTATTGTTGATATTTTATATTTTGTATTTTGTATAATTTTGCTTAATACTCATACTGTTATTTTGTAACTCAATTCTTCGTTAATTATGTCCAAGGAATCACTAGTAACAAGCCTAAATTTTGAGCTATTTGTGATTCCTCCTCTAACATGCATATGTTTGTTATCTGTCTCTATAATTTGAATGTGGAAATAAATGAAATGATATCAAAATACAGCCTAATCGGAGCATGCAGATCAAAGGTCAAAGCTCAAAGCTCATTAAATTTGAAAATAGCTATGTATGATGGATTTAATCAAATTTAAAATGAAGGTACATGAATATCAGAATACAACCTAAGTTCAATTTTGGTGTATGTAGATCAAAGGTCAACGGTCAAATGCGAAAATAGCTATGTAACTAGTTTTCGTCCGATAACTTAAGTAATGTTCAATGAATTTTAATGAAATTTGGTATAAAGGTACATGATACCATAATACAGCCTAAGTACGATCTCGAAGTAAGTAGATCTAGTGTCAAAGGTCATAGCTCTTTAAATGTGAGAATAGCTTTACAACCGGTTTCCGTTCGATAACTTTTGTAATGTTCAATGGATTTTAATGCAGTTTTTTTATGAAGGTACGTGGTATCAACATACAGCCTGCATGGCCCTGGGAAGCGGGGGTGCTGGGGGTGCTGCACCACCCCCAGAAATTTTTCAGGGGGTACACAGCACCCCCTGCAAAAAGATGTGTATGTCATGATGTATAGCATTATACGTCGTCCAGGGGCGGCGCTGGCTATTTTTTTTTTTATTTTAATGAAACTATTTTTAATAGAATGGTCATTAAATGTTATATGGTGGATGGTTATTTGCCTAGTCTACGTGAACCTTTCTTAATTGCGTCCAGCAGCTGTTCGCAACATTGACTGATCAATGATCATTGGCCACCTGTGTGAGGGCCTGGTAGCCTCAATGCTATAGCTCCTGTGACTTGTGAACTGACTGGGCATGTCCCCATAATTGTCAGGGAACGGATCAGCAACAGGCTACCTGCCCTCACCCAGGTGGATCTGGGAATTGCGATGGGTAGTACTAGTACTTCCCAAATATTGTTTATTTTTAAGTTGTGATCATTCTTACAGCGCTTAGAAACTCTTGTATTAGGCGCTATATAAATGTTATTCATTTATTTGTTTATTTATTTACTTATTTACATATTTATTATTTATTCATTTATTATAATGATTAATTATTGTTATGATGATGATGATGATTATTATTATTATTATTTTATTTATTTACTTATTTATAAACTTATTATATTATGTATTATTGTTTAATGTGATGAATGATGATGATAAATAATATAATAATAATAATATGATGATGATGATGATGATGATATATCATCATCATCATCATCATCATTGATTTGTAACTGGTCAATGGTTATTGATTCTCTTTCAGGAATTGAGAGGTCAGTGTCACAATGCCGTTAGAGCGTTTCAGTACTAGGAGGTTGGAATCAGCGCTTATGTGTCGCAAGTGTCTAGAGAGGCGCTCCAGCCCGTCTGTTCGAAGAAGCAGACGAATATGGTAATTGTGAAGCCATCACTTACATTTAAATATGGCCTTCTACGAAAACAAATAAATAAACAATTCATGGAATAACTCAATCAAGTCTGTTGTCAAAATATAGCCTATGTTATTATATTATATTATATTGGTTATTAGATTATTATTATTATTATATTATTATTATTATTATTATTATTATTATTAATTATTATTTATTATTATTAATTATTTCATTATTATTATCATTATTATATATTATTATTATTATTATTATTCATCATCATATCATCATCTATCATTATTCCTTAACATCTAGTATAGAAGAAATTGGTAACTTATTATTTTTTCAACTAATGTTGATTATAGCAATCCAAAGGGTTAATAAGGTGTTATTGAGTTAAACATATCAGAAAGAGTAGACCTTGCTCTTTTGATGAGTTTATCTCGATAAGTTAAGACTTATTAACGCTTTGGATGCTATAAGGTAAAATATAGTCGAAAATCTCGGGTCCCCCCCCCCGTGATTCTTTCGTGTTAATTAAATTAATTAAAAAAAACTAAGACTTCCAGTAATCTTTATTGGTGGATATGACCTTTGGATAAAGCTTTAACAAACAAAGAACCTCAAGACTAAACTTGGGCTTAAATTTGATATATTCCTATGTTTCTGGAGATGATATTACAAATTAGATAAATTATTCACTGAGTTTCAAGATAAATTTCGATGATAATTATTTCCGAGAAAATGTACTATTTTTGAACTGGTTTAGTATAGTTCTAGCAAATTATAATGATAGTCGTCTAGTCGTATGGTAGTAGTAGTAGTGGTCTAGTAGTAAATAGTAATGGTAGTAGTAGAACTAGTTGTGTAAGTAGTGATAGTAGTAGTAGTAGTAGTAGTGAGTAGTAAGTATAGTAGTAGTAGTAGTAGTATAGTATTGTTTTTGTTGTCGTATTGTACTTATAGTAGGTAATAGTTGTTACAGTAGTTTTTGTAAAGTATTAGCAGCGTCGAAGTAGTAGTAGTTAACAAGTTATATAGCATAATAATAGTGTTAAATCATTATATATTGCTTAAATCAAGCGGTGTGGGGTTAATTCGGGACAAAAACATCCGGTAAATCGTGCGTACATTACGATTGCCTGATCAACCAACTCGAGCAAAGAGATAGTGTTTCAGTGACTTTTCTTTCGATGCCAGCTTGCTCGTATCTGCCGAGCACGACTGCTCCCATATTATCAGAATACGCGCCAATTTTGGTGTCGCAAGTGTCTCCGTTGAACACGAAGGCGTGCGCGTGGAACCGACTGAAACTTCGAGCAAACAGGTCAGACTTGTGTCTAAATCCATACGAAGAAACTTTTAAATGCCAATAACATTTTGCCGCCAAGTGCGCCCAAAGTAATACCTGTATAGATAAAAAATAATATAGATAAATTAGCTCTTACATTTGAGTAGTTTTTCATTTAATTTATTTTGTTTTTCTGCGTTACACAAATTTAACAAGAAGATCACGAAATTACAAATCGTACATAACATTAATAAAGGCGTCATATAACAAATAACATTTGAAAGAAGAAAACTACTTATTACGGTAACGTACCACGCAGTATAGGGTCACCAAAATAAGCAGTTTACATGCTTATGTTGCATGCATGCATACTTGCCTTGTGGTATATTAATGGACTTCTGTTTGGCATGGAAGATATTTTCAAAATACAACGGTGAAAGTTGAGCATTGTAATGAAACGTGAAGATTGCAATCTGCATTATAAATGAATATAATTTATTTTCAAGATTTCATGTCTACTAAAGATAGGTTCCGTGTGATCACGATCTGTCAACTCGATCAGGCCCGATCAAGCCAATTTGGGGCCTTTTCGGTCTAGTGCAACCGGTAATCGGGGTCAATCTACCATGATCGGCGTCCGTCTGCCTTGATCGACATCGTTCTGGTTGCCTACTGGACTATTTTGAGCGTTGTCAAGCAAGGTAGATTGACCTCGATTACCTTACCGAGCTAGACTAACCAGGCCCCAAATTGCCTTGATCGGGCCTGATCGAGTCGACAGATCGGCAGTGGGAACCTAGCATGGCAATAATATCATTTAGTTCAGAATCGCCATTGGTATCACTTGGTTCCTAATTGTTTCACAGGCCAGTGGCGTGTCAGAAGTCAAACCAATGGTGGTGAGACGAGGGAGGAAATCTTTGACGCAGTCATGGTGTGTACGGGCCTCCATTCCGAAGCATACACACCAGATATCCCCGGAATGGACCAATTCGAAGGACGGATCGTTCACAGTAATGAGTTCAAAACCGGATACGACTATGCTGACCAGACGGTGGTGGTAGTAGGTGCGACACAATTAGAAATTCTATGTTCAAGTTCAAGTTCAAGTTCAATTTTATTTTCCACACATTTTAAAAATACATACAATGTATACAAGTAAAAAAAATACTTCTATGATTACACAGTAACATAACAAATAGCAATTTACATAAATAAATATTATAAAGCAGAATGATCTAGTTTTCAAAATTTAACAATGTGGAAAGGAACAGCAATGGGTCATTAACCTTTCTAGGCCGAACCCTGTGAAACATTAAACAGTAAACAAAGGAGATCATTTGTGATTGTAAACAGGTCTGAAACAATGACATTACCAAGGGCGTAGGCTGGTTTGGGCATGGGGAGGTGCACATCTTGGGGAGGTGGAACTAAAGTGGCATGGGGAGGTGCACATCTTAGGGAGGTGGAACTAAAGTTGAGAAAATCAGGCGCTGAAAGCAAAAAAAAAGGTAGTGCAAATTTCTGTTTTGCTATTAGGGTGGAACTCCTATGGCTCTGCGGGGGGGGGGTGCACGTGTACCCAGTGCACCCCCCCCCCCGTCCTACGCCCTTGATTACAACACACAAAACAAAAAACATGACAAAAGACAAGAGTAATACTTTAGTTGCAACAATAAAAAAGAGAAGTTTCATTGATAAGTGCTGATCAGCTGAGTTTATCAGCTATGTGTCACCTATATGATATCAAAAGTTCGTGTTTATTTCTGGAACACTTTTTAAACACTTGAACACGTTTAATAAAATAATATAAATCACGAACCAGTTTAATATGAAATCATAAACACGTTTAAATGTTTCAGTGTCGAAAATCATAAACGCGTCAACAAACATTTTTTTATAAACACCTAAACCCTTAAGTGTTTAGATCTTCACAAAAATGTTTTTGTTGACGCGTTTTGTAACACCTAAAAACTTAAGTAAACCTAGGTATCCTTATGAAGTACGAACTAACTTTAAAAAGGTGAGTGTGCATGGATAAATGTAACGACTAATCTTAAAAAAAAATCTACAAGGCATGTTGAGATCGTACACTGTAAAAATGCTGAATAATTTTATAAACACTTTTCTGTAACACTTTTATAAACACTTGAACACGTTTAATAAAAACGTTTAACTTTAAAGCGAGATGGCAAGATTAGAAGAAGTCATCGATTTACCATATAATCATACTAGAATCAGATTTGCAGTTCCAGGTTTCTTCTGTGAAAATTTCAACGTCAAACATTTACTCTCTGTGTGCAATTATCAAAAGAAACTGCTGTGATATTCATTTCTGTGTATGTATGTGTGTGTATGTGTGTGTGTTTGTGTGTGTATGTGTGTGTGTGTGTGTATGTGTGTGTGTTGTGTGTGTATGTGTGTGTGTATGTGTGTGTATGTGTGTGTGTGTGTATGTGTGTGTGTGTGTGTGTGTGTGTGTGTGTGTGTGTGTGTGTGTGTGTGTGTGTGTGTGTGTGTGTGTGTGTGTGTGTGTGTGTGTGTGTGTGTGTGTGTGTGTGTGTGTGTGTGTGTGTGTAGCTTTCTTTGGGCTCAAATCCTATCGGGGTCATATCTTTCTTTAAGTACTAGTGTATTTAAGCTTTTTTTTTCCCTCAAGTTAACAAATTCAAGACAAAATATTCCAGCCTGGATATGCACTCCACTGTGACTCCAGTTAGTGTATGCACTGGTGTTTCGACTCATTTTGATTCTTGATTCAATTTCAAGTGCTCCCAATCATGTCATTGCCTTATAGCATTAATATCAAATCTTATTTTTATACCACTATGTACATAGGCTCTTCACATTCAGCTGGTGACGTTGCGGTGGACACCAGTCGCCACGCAAAACAGGTAATATTGAAAGATGGTTAGTAATCCCCTCCCTACTCAAAAGAATTGCAACATACACTATAACGCGTGCATTTTGAGTTGAAGGAGCCTTTCTATAATGATGCCGTAATAAAGTTTATTATTGGAAAATAACAAATTGTTTGAAAAGAAATCAATGAATATTTTTCTCCTTTCTTTTCCAAGGCGGAGAGATTATCGAATGCAGGCGCACCCACGAAAGAGGGACTGCCACAAAAAAATTAACATGTTTTCATCTCCCTATAGGGGTGGGGTGTTAATTCACATTAGCATAATTCGGTTTAATATTTCCCGTGGAACGGTTTTCACGGTTTGGAAAGACTTCCAACAAACAAAAAATATTAATATGTTACCCTGACGCGGTCTCAGCAAGGAGACCACATCCCGCGAAGAAGAAACCGCCTCCTATTTTAATAAGATAGTGGAAGGAAGGATAAGGCTACTTATTGAAGATGACGGCCTTCTCTCCACATTATTATATCCAATGTCCTAAAAAGTCACATGACAGTAAATTTTAGGATGTTTGCAGTAGTAAACCGCCTTTAGAATTGAGAAAGAATAATAAATTATAACTTGAAAATGTCCTGTCTAAAATATGGGGCGTATCCTCCTTACCATTGTCTCATGAAGATAGGAGGCGCTTTCTTCTCCGCCGGATGTGGTCTCCTTGCTGAGAGCGCGTCAGGGTAACATATTAGTATTTATTGTTTGTTGGAAGTCTTTCCAAACCGTGAAAACCGTTTCACGGGAAAAATGAAACAGAATTACTATGCCAATGTGAATTAACACCCCCACCCCTACAGGGAGGCGAAAAATACAATTTTAAGTTCCAGCCCCTCTGCCGTGGGTTTGCCTCCATTTGATAATTTCTCCGCCTTGGAGAAAAAATGAGAAAGAATATTCATTGATTTCTTTACAAATAATTTGTTATTTTCCAATAATAAACGTAATTAGGACCCCTTTAAATAAAAGTGCATGCGCTATAGTGTATGTTGAATTACTTTTGAGTAGGGAGGGTAGATCTCTATTCTTACGTGGAATAGACGTATGGACACGTAAGCCTATGTAAGAATAGAGATATTTATTAATGGAGATCAATTAAAAAAATTACATACGAGCGAAACTTTCTTCGGTTGATGTACATGGGTGTTTCTATAAATAATGGGGCCAGTGGTAAGTGCAACATTTTTTTTAACCCGTTGGAGACGATTTGATTTCACTATAACATGTATTTTCCACAGACCCCAACACCAGTTAACTCGTACTTAGTCTCCAACGGATTAACTTTTAAGGAGGATTGTCACCTAACTGCTGCATTTTCAGTGATATTTGTCTTAATATCTTATTATCCGTACTCAAATCTACCATAAGAACATAATTGGAGATTAAACTTATGTTCACATTTTTTGTTATTTTGGGTAAAATATGCTAAATTTATGGCTTTTGGGGGGAAAATTCTTTGACATTTTGCATATATACCACAAAATGTTTTCAATCTTAACTTCACGCTGTTATTTAATTTTCAGTAGACAAAAGAATATATAATGATAAGATATGTTCTTTCATATGTATGCTTTAAGCTTTTCCACAATTGGCCATTATCTTGTAATATGATTTGATAAAAATGCTTGCACGTGTAACATTTGGTTTCTCACATAAAGTGTTACACGTGCAATGTTGTGCTTGGTGTAGTAGCTAACAATAATGGTCAGTATCAATTGATTTTAAGCCATTGTGAAAGCTTTCTCCTCATAAGACATGATCACACAGGAATAGGAATTGCAGTAAATATATAAGAAGAAATACAGCAAATTTGAATATTCCAAGTTCAGTTTGGTTTCTCATAAAAATGTTACACGTTCATGCTTTGTAAGTGCATTACATAGTCGGGCTGAAATTAATTTGGTGGGAAATGTAACATAAATGCACCATATAGAGTTGTAAAAAGATTCCATGACTTGAGGACTGTTTTCCAACTCTAATGATTTATTTCTCACTTTTAAGATTTGGTTTCTCAGACACGTGTAACATTTTCTCAGTTACACGTGCAATGTTATGCTTGGTGTAGCGGCAAAAAATGGTCAGTATCAATTGATTTTAACCACTATGGAAGCTTTCTCATCCGAAAACCTGATCACACAGGAATATGAATCTCAATTGATATTTTAGAAGAAATATAGCAATTTTAAATACTCCAAGATTACATTGGTGTCTTTTGGTTTCTCTGTTACACATTCAAAGTATTAAAAGTCTTTCAGATGCAATGTAATGGAATGATATTCTACAATTCATTTCAAAAGCTCTCTCCTCAAGCGTACTGTTCATTGAAAACACAACTGAAAGCAAATTAACAAGTTTTTAATTTTGTACATGTCACATTTTGGCCCCATTATTTTATAGAAACACCCACATGTATAATTACTCTGTTTAATGGTTTTGCTGTGAACACTTGTGGAAAAGCCTTTAGAATCTTTGGACAAAGGCTTCTCAATGGGCTCACTCTGCATTCAACGACCACAACAATTTTCAATTAGAAGTATTTGAATTTGAGATACCTTTTGAAGAACCATAATTATTTATCAAGAGTCTTGAAAGTTTGCGCTTTTATTCCGGCGTAAATCCGTTCCCAGGAGTGGGTGTGATCTTCATCCATTACGATTCTCGGTATTCGCAATACGGTACACCACCTACTGGGTCCATCGGACAGGCCAATTTCGAACTTCAGTGCTTCGGGGTCGACATCAGTTCTGCCGCAGTATGTTTACGTGGCCATTTCACCCACTTTATATCTTTCATCCAGGTGTATTTCTTCACATATTTAAGTTGGGGGAAACCATGGCAAAAGCGGAGGAAAAAATCAAAGAAAACGGTCTAAATATCGCAAGGAAATAAGCGGCATGTTTTGTTCACATTAAATATAAAGTAGCTATAGGCTTCATGATCATGATGATGTCTACTATTTCCCATGACGCATTAGATTTCGGCCAGTCCGCTGGACCTGATAGGTGGCGCACCGTATTTAGAATACATGTACCGAGAATTGTGTTGGAGATTGCTGGAGATGGACTGTATATAGGGCATTGACCAAATAACGTTCTTGAAATAAAGTTCCGTGGTCTCCAGATTGGTATTGTAAAATAACATTACAAACTGATTACGATGAAGTTACTGATGAGAAAACACATTTTGTTCTCCAATTCTTATTAGCGCATTATTGAGATAATCGACTAATTAATGAGGCAAGTTCCTCAGTCCCATTTGTAGAAGAAGGAATCACGGTCAATAGCGATTTCATAGACACGAACATTACTCGCTAGATCGGTCTTTACAGCTATGCTATTAATATCCATGAAAGTCTGTGGCTCACATCGGAAAATACTGTTTAAGGTATTCTTTGGAATGCATTTAACAAAAGCCATTCAGGCAGTACTCCATTGTTTATATATACAATAGTTGCGCTAAAATGCCTCATCAAAGTTCTTATTCAGTTTTCAAACATCTTCGGTTTCACAGAAGCATTGTGACTGCATATAGTTGTCAAGCACTCCCAAGTTTGCGAACGAGGATGACGGAGTGACATTCCAGCCACGTAATTTATTTTTGCACACGGTGAAAGTCCCCGGTAGTTTGTACAATGCTTTAACGTACTTGGTCACGACATGATAAATAACCGTCATAATTAATTGATTTTCTCAAAAAACGCGCACATGGTATTAGGAGAACAAACCCGATTTACGGGTTTAGTAATACTTCAATAATCGTCATTAGGGATTAGTAAAATACCAGTGATTGGACTACGGAAAATCACGATAAATGGCCTTACCCTACAGACCAAGACCTTTTTTAATCGATAAAGCTAATTCAAGCCCATCAAACGCAGTTTAGGGCTGTTTGAACCTATTAAAATATAATTTTAAAGAGGACTAGATTTGCAATATGATTGTGTTTCGTCACTACGTTAGTAGATGTTAATGTCTGATAATGCTCGTACGTTTTACTATCTTCTGTACAATACGGACAAATCAGTCTGTCAATCAATCAATCAATCAAATCAAATCAATCAATCAATCAATCAATCAATCAATCAATCAATCAATCAATCAACCAGTTAATCAATCAATCAATCAACCATTCAATTAATCAATCATTTAAAAGTAATAGCATGATTGGAGGTAGTCCTCAACTAGAACCGATTAAATTATGCAAGGATTCTGCTGTGAAAATCTTGAGGTCAAGCGTTGACTCATTCTGAAACAACTAATGTCAATAAGCCTTGTGGCAGGTAAATCTGTTGTGTAGCTTTCTACGGGATTTATTTATTATCGGGGCTCGAGAAAAATGAAATGCTGGTATGTTCACGCTTGATTCTCCTTAACTCTTTACACGCTGAACATATTCTCTGGGAATAATAATAATTGTTTTTCTTTGAATCATTTTTTGCTTTCCTTATTGTGGTATTGAAAATGGTAATCTTTCTATGGAACTGATTACCTAAGCTCACTAGCTATTTTTTTAGTGTCTCTTCTAGAAAGGTGAAGAAGAAGTAAAATAATCATTACAATTGTTTAATGTAATTGTACGATTGTGCAGAGATGCAACATTAGCGCATAAAGGGTTAAAAAAATCTTGTAGTCAAACGTTGACTCATTCTAAGATAAATGATGTCAATATCCCTCGTAGCAGGGAAACCTGCTGTGTGGCACTCTATGGGTCCTATTTTTATTGTGCCACGATAAAATTAAAATACTCATATGTTTATGCTTGATTCTCCTTAAGTAAACAAAGTAGAGGAAAAATCCTCCCAGGCGGGAGATCCACTCCAGCTATTGTAGAGTTGGTATATATTTCAACTTATTTGGTTCTTGAGGCATTTTCAAGTGTTCCCAATCATGCCACTGACAAATCATCAAGGCCTGGATATCCACTTGAGCTAATTTACGTATTGGTATGTGCTTCAATTCATTTGGTTCTTGAAGCATTTTCAAGTGTTCCCAATCATGTCATTAACCTATAATCAATCAATCAATCAATCAACCAATAATGAATGAATCAATCAATCCATCAATCAATCAATTAATCAATCAATCAATCAATTGATCAATCAATTAATCAAACAATCAATCAATCAATCAATCAATCAATTAAACAATTTATTACTCAATCAACCAATATTTAATCAATCAATCAATCAGTCAATTGATCAATCAATTAATCAAACAATCAATCAATCAATCAATCAATCAATTAAACAATTTATTACTCAATCAACCAATATTTAATCAATTAATCAATCAGTCAATTACTCAATCAACCAAATCAACCAATTTCCTGTTTTTAGACATATCTAGCCATGAGGAATGGGACGTGGGTGCTGCCTCGCCAGGCTCCCAACAGCACACCATTCGATGCTTTCATCAACAGACGAGTCATGGGCCTCATCCCGTTCAAACTCCGCCGGAAGAAGGTGAGGGATTTTCTCCGGAACAGAATGGACCACGAGAGCCTTGGACTGCAGTCGAACAGGGAGCTCTTCAACTCTGCGAGTATCATGGTGAACGACGATATTGGGGTGAGTATAGACCTGGGGCCCGTTTCATAAAGCTGTTCATAAAGTTACGCATGACTCTACGAACGACTCAAATATGAAGTGCGAAGTAAAGTGGCAAAAGTTTTTTCATGTCATTTAAAGAAAGTATGATTAATGTCAATTAGATTTTGCCCCAAAATAAAGTGTGCATTGCATTGTTAAATGGTTGTTAAGAGTAAGAATGTTAATCTATGTTTGCGTAATTTGAACATTAGCAGATGTGATTTCAATGATTTGAGAAACATATTTGGCTTGCCATGTCTTAAGTCCAGACCTTCAACTGATCCTACTTTTCCTACTGTTTCCTACTTTTTTGCTTATGAAGATCCTAATTTTCCTATTTTCCCCCTAAAAATCCTTATTTTCCTACTTTTTCCTATAGTTTTTGTCCAAAAAATTCCTTTGCGATAGGTATAATATTTGTTTGGAGTTGAGTAGTCTTTATAGGTTGTTGCTGAGAGTACTGTAACTACCATCATCACCTGTTGGTGAAGGAAAATACGTTTCCGCGGATTTCCGCTTTTTCGCCAATCTTATAATTTTTTTACCGCGTATTCCGCATGTTTTCATTTTCTTCTGCGTTACTGCTCCAAATACTACTTATAAATATCCTACTTTGGTGAATTGAATCCTACTTTTCTCCTACGTTTGGAAAATTTTGCTCTTAATTTTCTCCTACTTTTTTAACCAAGCAGAGTTGAAGGCCTGCAAGTCATTCGTAAAGTCATGCGTCAAGTCTTAAAGGGAGGTCAAATTTTCACAATCAATGACCACCACCCCTCAGTTTCGGTATTTTGAAAATCATAGGGGGTGGCTGCCCTCATCCCACCCCCCCCCCCCCCGTCGGAGCTGTTTCTGGTTAGTATGTTATAAGACACCATTAAGAAATCAGCCGTGTGGGGTTAGGGAGGTACTTATAATTATGTCTTATAGTGAATACACGAATTAAAGTTAAGGTTAAGGTTAGACCGGAGGTATTTAAATTTTGGTTAGGTTCAAGATAAAGACCCATATTTATACCTCTGTATTTCTCATGTGTTATGACTCGTCTTCTTTTTTTCTGTTTTCACGGCCTTGATCTGACAATCATCTCGATCAAAAGCCAACTTTTTTTTTCATTTTATACCAGCATAAATATGAAGAGAAAATAATAGGTTGCCAGGTGATCTCAGACACCTGTGTTTTAAACAATTTACGAGTTTTGTTACGGAGACCGATTATACCCTTTATAATCCACTTGTTTTTTTTATACCTGAACCATGATATTTCCCTATTTATCGCGACTTGACCAATACAACAAAGCATATCTACAACAGCCGCGAGGTCATGTCGAACGGCTAGTTTAGGGACAGTCCGGGCTGCGGCAAGCGGGCTTGCGTGCGTGCGTTCGGCTGTCTGTCGGTTAATTAATCAGTCTGTAATCATTTCTGCTTAAAATATGTGATATCACAACAAAAAATCTTTTCCTTGAATTTGAAAATACATTTTCAGGAAATTTCATTTTTCTGGGATGTCAACAAAGCAAATTATTGATAAACCATATTACAAATATGCAAATTCATCTTATTCATCACATACCAGAAAAACAAAGAAAGGTATACAGTAATACGATAAAAAAGTGAAAATTTATATCAAAATTCAATGGAGAATTGTTCTGCTATGACAAGCACAATTTATATCTATATAGGGTGACATAAAAAAAGCACACCTTTACCTACCTGCACACCTCATTCCCCGGCCCTCCCGGAGAATAGGGATGTCTGGTTAAAAAAAAACAGAGGGACCAAACCACCTCCGCACCCATCACTCCCCACCCGGTAAAACGTAAATATTGGCAGCCCTGGGTGTTGTCTACATGTAGACTGCAACATTTATACTAATCTGGAATTTATATCCAGAATAGAAAGGTTTGTCCCTAATCTAAACAGCTGGAGAGAAAGGAGATGCTTGTGCCAGCAATTAATTAAAATTGGATGAAGAATAGGTTTAACTCATACAAAGGTGTACAGGCGTGTATCCAGGATTTTTTTTTTGGAGGGGGGGGTGTTGTGATCATAATTGTTTGGCGCATTTTACAAAGAAATTATACAGCAAGATGTGATAAAATGTCAATTCTGGGTGGGACATGATCATGATTTTTGGACCTATTCACAATCGTAATCATGATTTTTTTAACCTTTCCATAATGATATAACAGCAAGATGTAAAAATGCCAACTTTTGAAACTTTGGGGGTCGTACGACCCTCACGATCCCCCTTTGCATACACCCATGTTCTACAACTAGTGACATTACATTATTTCACAGCAGAAAAAAAAAGACACTCCTTTGATCCACATTCAGTTTCTTTCAATTACATCTTTTCCCCAATAAGTAGGCCTATGAGATTTCGGATACATAACTTACAGTGATCATCTTGAAAATCAAAATTTTCGCTTAAAGGGCCATGCGATGATTGGGACCAGTCAAAAATTCCTCAAACACCTAATGAATTAAATCATATACCAATATTATGTACTGGCTAAAGTGTGTATTGAGACCGAAAGGATTCGTCTTGAATTTATTTACTTGAGACAAAACAAGCATCTCCCGCCCTGATAAAAAAATGATCCTATAGAAAGCAACACAACATTTTCTGACAATAATTGTACAAGAAAGAGGAAATATTAAGCTATGAAATTTTCACTGTAGAAACCTTGAACAGTGAACAGAATTCTGTGAGAACTGTGATCTAAATTAAGTGCTGCTTCCAATCTTTCTATTTTCCTTAATGGCCTCCTGCTTGTTTTGTTTGAAATGATTTAAGTTCAACTAATGATTAATCAATAATGAAGTAGTTATAGTATTTATGTAAATTCTTGTTCTTTCAGATAACAATTATTAACCAGTGATTAATCATTGCTGAATTTACTGTACTATTTATTTGTTCTGTCGTAACATGTTTCATATTTACCCACTAGCGTACCTATGTAGGCAGGGGGCAGAGTGCCCCCCTAACGTGGAAGATTTTTTTTTTTTTGCGTGTTGGCGTAACCAGAAAAATTTAGACCTTGGATTTGGACTGAAAATTTTTCGTCACCAGCCCCCCCCCCCCCGAGCGACTTTTGGCGGTTGGCGTGACCGGAAAAAATGGGACCTTGGATTTGAAATTTGTTTGTCCTTACAACCCCCCCCCCCCTTCCCCTCCCCCCTCCCTGAGCGACTATTCGGCGGTTGGCATGACCGGAAAAAAATTTGGACCTTGGATTTGGAATGAAAAATTTTTCGTCCAAAAAAATTGCCTCCCCTGACGACGTTAGCCAGGTACGCCAGTGTATTTACCAAAACAAATTGTACATTGAACATTGTATATTCTTCTGAAAATAGTTTATATATTGTTCAATTCATGAATTATTTTGTATTATGAAATGCAGAGAATACTGAAAAGCAAATAAAATCAAAGGATCCCCTTTTAGTACACTTTCAGTTTAATCTAATATCGAAACCAGCCCAGCAATGAATTTATTTTACCATTTTCATTTCCACGAAACTCACAAAAACAGAAGAGGAACACAAAGCATAATAATTCTTATACTGTGATACAATATATTCCTTTTCCCACGTTGTAGATTCGAATCTGGTGTGGTGCACTCAAGTCTAAACCAAATATCCAGAAGTTCACGAAAAATGGGGTGGTCTTTGAAGATGGGACATCAGTAGACAATGTGGATGCCGTGATTTTTGCAACTGGCTACGACTTCAGATTCCCCTACATGGATCGGTCGATCCTGCAAGGTAAAATAAACTACGTTCCATCGTGTCCTCATTTCTATCTCGAGGTGATGTTGACCAAATATTAAAGCTACAGGCTAATATTGACCACCGTTTAAACAAAAAAACCTGTGAGCCACATAATCCTCTATGCTCTAAGTGTCTTTAATAAGGTAATGAAGCCCTGAAAAATTTGTATTTCAAGATGATGATTTAGTGCTTTAAAAAAGTGAAAATCGTAAGTTGACCGGATTCACCTGCCCATTTCTTCCATAGACGTACTGTGTGCAGATCTAGGCTATTTTTTACTCGCCCCGAGTATTACTTGTTTATTCATTCATATCTTGCCAGTGGCAGCATAAATTTCCAAACTTTTGTATTCTAGGGTGTTTATTTGTCCATTCAAACACTACTATATACCTGAGATATCAAAGTTTGACAATTTTTTAAATTGAAGCTCCACAATGTTAGCCTATCACTTTAAGCTACAGGCTAATATTGACCACCGTTTCAAAAAAAACTGTGAGCCACATAATCCTCTATGCTCTTAGTGTCTTTAATAAGGTAATGAAGTCCTGAAAATTTTGTTTTTCAAAATGATGATTTAGTGCTTTAAAAAAGTGAAAATCTACAAGCACTCAAATTAACCAGATTTACCTGCCCATTTCCTCCCATAGATTTACTGTGTGCAGATTTACCGTGCTTATCCTCCACCAGAGTGCAAATTGTTTATTCATGCATATCTTGCCAGTGGAAGTATAAATTTCCAAGCTTTGGTATTCCAGGGTGTTTATTTGTCCATTTGAACACTACTATAAAGCTCACATATCACAGTTTCACTTTTTTTTTTAATTGAAGCTCCACAATATTAGCCTGTGGCTTTAATCCTTAAAGTGTGTGTAAAGGTAAATGCATTTCAAACGATAGAACACTGCTGATACACATCGCCCACATCGCCAAACTAGTGACATTTCAGCAACCGATATACTTAGCTTAAAAGACGTTCAACTAAGGGCGGCATTTATCTCGTGGGATATACAAAAATCAGAGAGATAATAGCCACTCGCCATCCATCTCAGTCTCATGATGTGATATGAAAGCAGCATTTACATGTTCATAAAAGACCTACTAAATCTACATATAGTTATTTTGGATGGATAGAAGTCATTCAACTGCAATTATTAACATAATTGTGTATGATTATTCAAATCGATTTTTACCCATTCGTGAACAGATTAATGAGATTATTGTCACAATTACTCGAGTGGTAGAAGAGAAAATTGACAAGAGTTCAGAGTTTCAGAGTTTGTGATTTTTCCGGGCATACTTAGATGATGTAGGTCTATCTAAAAAAACACAACAGGAGAAAATATCATTTTACACCATTTACCAAAACTAAACTTTATAATTAAACATTTCCCGCAGACAGCTTCGAGGACGTGGAACTTTACCTGCACGTGATAGCTCCCCGTCTTCGACACCACACCCTCGGCGTCATTGGCACTGTAGCGACGGTGGGGGCGCAAGGACCTGTATTCGAGATGCAAGCCCGTTATGCTGTGCGAGTCTTCAAAGGCGCGGTCTCTCTACCAAGCGAAGAGGAGATGGTAAAGGATGTCGACAGGAGGAGAGCTGTATACTTCAAACTTTATGGCAGACATAAAATATTCGTAAGTTTCATACCTAAGTTAAAGAGATGGAGATTTCATATTGGTACCATTGATGTAAATCCCTTCCGAGGAAGGGGCAGGTGTCATCGCCGTTATAGGCGCGTTTTACTTCAATATCTAAACATAGATTTTCTTGAAAAGGTGACTGAATTATATATCACTATGTAGAAAAATACTGATTATGTAATAAGGAGAAAGGCCACAGGTCAATTCTTGTTCTAATGCAGGTAATACGGCAGGTAACAGGAAAACACAAGGACAATTTTATGAAATACCCCGGTGGGTTCGGGGGTTGAATTGGCAAGGTATAGGGGGAGGTATTACCATCGGCTGCTCAGTGGTCGGATCTCACTTGTTTGAATATGGAGTGCCTCATCACGCATTATCGTTATTATTCTCTCTTTGTTTCTCTGCTTGTTTCAGTTCCCTCCGATACCGTACATGGACATGCTTGCCGAAAAGATTGGTTGCCGCCCGAGTTTCATGAATCTCCTTGTGACCGATCCCCAACTTGCCTATCGATTCATCTTTGGATCGAACTACCCGCCCTTCTACCGCCTGGTCGGTCCACATCCGTGGGAAGGGGCGCGAGAAGCGATTTTTCGAGGCCCCAGCAACGTGACGGAACCCACCAAAACTCGTCTGGCTAATACAACTGAAATTGTAAAAACAGAAGGCTACATCAAGAAATTGTTTTCCGTAGTTTTCCTATGCCTTATGTTCCTTGTTTTCTTGAAGTGAATGCATTCTATGAGAGTTGGCCGATGACTTGCGACCGACAACTACCGAGTAAACACAAATACTGCGCCCGTCTGATTATTGAAATAAACTCATTAGAAGTAAATCACGTTTTAATTTTAGTTCAGTTAAACTTTTGCTAAAAGGTCATGTGGACGACTCTGACATGTAAAGGCGTGTACTGAAACGCATTGTACATGTATATTTACGTTTTGCGATTCTAGATAACGATGTACGTGTACAAGTCATTGAACAACATAATTTACCCCACCCCACCCGCCCAAATTGCTTAACAGGTTCCATTCCCAGGATCAAAGAAAGTAATCAAGTAATCTTGAACAGCGTGTTTATCCCAAGATAATATTTCCCCCAAACTTGTTCGCATAACAAAACTTAATGTACATGTAAATACAAATATGCGCACTGATCACGTGTGTTATTTCTCGAGGAAGAGAAATTCACTAAACTTGAACATTAAGGAATGTTGTTTTGGTATGTTCTCGTCACCTTTATGCAATGATCTTTTTCCTTCTCACTTTAAATTTCTACTACATCACCTGCTTGTTAGCAATACAATTAAAGCCAATGTATAGTTTTGGTAAATGATAAAAAAATAAACTCTTTGCAATCATATTTTAAGATACACCTATTTGATCTATCAGTGCCCTGAAAATTGCTCGCTCTGGAACCCTCTCATGTTTTAGAAATTACTCGAAATGTAAAATCTTCAGGGGGGGGGGTCGAGATTTCTCATAGGTAATGTACATACCGCTAGATGCTCTACTTTAATTTAAACATCGTAATTTGTCACTATAAACAATTTTCAGTAGGTTTCATGTTGTTCACTGATGTCTGGGGTGAGAATAAAATACTTTATGGAAGATTGACAAAAATTATATCGTAAGCAAACAACCAAACAAACATCATTCGTCTTTCGACCAAATGGTCACAGCGAAATTTTCATCTTCTGATGAGAAAGTATGTTGTTTTTTCATAGACGTTAAGCGAGATGGGGAGTACCATACCTGATGTGAGATGAGCCCAGGGGCCCACTCAGATATATTGGTGTACACATGGGCGTAAAAAGGTGATCTTCTTTCATGCAGAACGCGTAACGCGCGTTCAGTGCTAAGGGGTCCTAAAACGCTGATTTTCAACATAAGGGAGGCTTTCAATGAATGCAGCCGATCGCGAATGCGTTACCTGTTTAGTAATTTTCATGAGAAACCTCGCAGAATCCTTGTTAAGGAGTATTTCTTCATGGAAGTAGGAAACATGTTTAGGGGGTATTTTAAAAACCCATGGACACGCATGTGGGGGGGGGGGAGAGTGACTCTACAATTTAGGATTTACATATCTTACTCCACATGAACACATTATCAGCGTTGAAGGCTGAAATCGAGATATTTACGTAATATCTTGAGAAATGTGTCAAGAATAAGTTGACACTTTCACTAATTCAATGCAAACACTGATGAAGTGGCATTTCAATGATGAATGCAAATTTCGCTCAATTATTTATTTTTATAAAAGTAGGGCTATGAATCAACTGTTTAAGAAATTAAATCGTTGTGTAAAGAGACAGTGAAAATGTCTTTAATGACAAGTGGTCTGTTTTACCCATGAACTGGAAACATTGTAAAATGATGCCCTTTAGTGAAGGGACCAATCGGAAGGTAGGGTCGTCTTATCTAGAATTAACACCGAGGATAAAAACAATAGATTATATTGATCACATAATAATTGTATCATAATGTATATAGGAGACGGAACGGATACACAGTGGCACATGAAGGCACATCGACATTCACACATGCATGCACACCATACATACACACAAAGCACATCTTGACGCGCTAAATGTACGTAACATTTTATCACAGAAATTTGTAGTCATCTATTCAACCAAATATTTGTTCCAAAATATGCAGTGTCTTACTACTTTTTTATTTGAGGTTTATTATTCCTAACTTATGGACCATGAAAAAAGACTTTGTAAAGGAAGAAGTACAAAATAATAAGGGTAAATGAAAATTGTTGGAATTCATTGTATTATAATCATGAGATTGGTTTTTAGCTTACAAGTGGTTGAGAATTGATTCTGGGAAAGATTCATTATAACATTAAAAAATTGTTTTGCCAGAAGCATTATGTTTTCCGGTTGTCCGTCAGTGGCGTAGCTAGGATTTTTCAGCAGGGGGGCACTAAGGGGGGGGGGGTTGAAATTTTGTGGGGGTCACCAAATCCCAGGTCAATTTTTTCTTCCGGTCACGCCAGCCGCCGAAAACACGCTCAGCGGGGGGGGGGGGGGTAGGTAACGATTTTTTTCTCCAAATCCTAGGTCAACATTTTCCCGTCACGCCAGTCGCCGGAAAACTCGCCCAGCAGGGGTGGGGGGGGGGGTGGAGGTAGTGACGACAACTTTTATCTCCAAATCCTACCCCCAAATTTTTTTCGGGTCA
>JZLH01S0085131.1:2353-20652 GCA_001188425.1 Eucidaris tribuloides | reverse complement strand
GTGGTGATGACTTTTTGGGGTCTTGTCCATCAATTCAGAAAAATAGAACTACCCCCCTTAAAAGAAACTTGGGTATTACCTACGCAAATATTATGAGAATGGGTTACAGTGTCATTAAAAAGTTTTCACCATCTCACAATAGCAAATCATTTTTTACCCTTTTTGTTCTTTTTTTCCTAATAGTACTTAGATTTTATGAGACAATTGTAGAATGGAGATCATGTTTTTAATTGAAGTGGTAACATTGGTTGACTTGAATGATGCCTTTAACCCATTGAAGACTAGGTATGAGTTAAAGGTTAGTGACATCATTGGGAACACTTGAAAATGCCTCAAGAACCAAATGAGTTGAAATATATACCAGCTGTTCACGAGCAGATGTGGATCTCCCACCTGGGAGGATTTGTCTGTAATTTGTTTACTTAAGGAGAATCAAGCATAAACATAGGAGTATCTTATTCTTTGCCGGGTAGGATAAAAATAAGCCCCATAGAGAACCACACAGCAGGTTTCCATGCTACTAGTGCTATTGACATTGTTTGTTTTAGAATGAGTGAACATTTGACTACAAGATTTTCACAGGAGAAGCCTTGCATAGTTTACTTGATTCTAGAGTAATATCAGCCCAAGTTGAGGACTACCCCCAATCATGTCATTTACCTTTAACTCGTGGATTGGGTGTCGATGAAAAATGTGTGTTATAGTGAAATCAAATCGTCTTTAACAGGTTAAAAGGTAAGCAGTACTTGTGTAAAGATAATCAAATTAATATCACACTTGGCTGATAAGACCAGGAAGAACAAATATTGTAAGGCCCTGCTAATATTGCAGGAAGTAAGTAATGAATGACATCAGCCTTCTGCAATGCAAATACTTCATGTCTACTCTTCATCACCTCTTTCCTCAAGTACACACATGTGTGTTGATACATACTACATGTACTTAGTTATCTGTAGGAGTTGATTGCTTAAAAGATCATCTCGACCCATTGAAGTATGTGCACTGGAGAGGGTGGGGTGGGAATATCTCTACATATATTCCAGTCTAGTCCTGTATCATTTTGGTCATTTTCAAAACCAGTATAACCTACCATGAAAACAGAGCAATTTTCACTTGAATAGTTGCAAGTTCTTTTTATGAGAATATAAAATAATCAGGGCTCAACAATAAAAAAATAATATTTGGATATTTACTAGCCCAAATTAAAACGATGTTGAATGAGGAAAACATATCCAAAACTGTTACCAAAGTGAACAAAATATGAGTGAAATGCCGTAAATTAGTCACACCTTTTGCAACTGCCAGTATGACATAAACTTTCAATGTCGTAAAAAGGGCCGTAGGTGAGAAATAATATGTTTTTTTTATTTGCTACTTTCGTGCAAGTACATTTCGCTTTTCGGCAAGTAAAAATCTTAGAATGATAATTTTACTTGCCCAAAGAGTAAGTCAACTAAAAAAGTTAGTATGGAGCCCTACAATAATTACTGTACATCATACTGAAATTGTAGTACCACAGTTCTCATGTTCATGGCAAAGTGTTTTTTGCTTTACAAGCCATTGTTTACTGGTCAAATATTTGGATTACAATGGAATTACTTGAACTCTGTCATCACACAAACATCTCCTAATCTTGTGCAAACACTTTGAATACAGTAATCATGTTTCTGCAGTATATAACAGTTGCATGTAATGTACATGTACATGTAGCTCAAAATGTCAAAATTTGGAACACAGTTTTATTACTTCGTGAAGTTCATGGGTGGTTAACCTAACACATAGTTATATCTGTCCAACATGTATTTTCATCAAAGGCTTACTAATTAATTGTTTCAAGAATTCAAAGGTATAGCATCATTTCATACACGTCTCCTTACCTGTGTAATTTTGTGATAATAACCTGTATCATCACACATCTTAAAGTAATACTAAGGTAAAGTTTAGGTAGATCAAATTTTTTATCAGTCTCTCATAAATTAAGGTGTTGTTACACCAGATGGCTGAAAACAACAACAAACCTACCAAAAATGACAAATTGAAACTAATAATTTACTAGTATTGGCAAGCAGATATCATTAGGTAAATTTCCTGAAGGAAAATCTTGTCCTCATTCTACCCCCTCCCCCAACCACACCCACATTTTTATTTGTTACTAATTTTTTTTATTCGTTACAAAAAAGTGTTTCTGAGCATTTAATTTTCAGGGCATTAACACAGTACAATCTACAAACAAAATAGGGGAAAATCTCATTTTCCACCATTTATCAAAACTATGCCTGTAATAGTGGATTTGGCTCCCTGTACCACCTACAATCCATGCACAACTGAAAAACACTCTACTCATATGCAGTATTGTATCCAAGGTCGGCTCCGAGGCCATCACAGCTCCGAGGCCTCAGTCTCGGTCCAAGTCACCTGTACAGCCCCTATGGAAAGGTTGTGTTTCGGGGCAGCATCAGTCCGAGTCACCTGTACAAACCCTATCAAAAGGTTGTGTTTTGGGGCAGCCTCGGTCTCAGATGCAATATGCTGCACATACTGTATGTGAGCTCATCACCATGCATATTACTAGCCTAGTACTGCTAGTACAGTAGAACACTGGGACATTCTGTAATGTGCATGAGGTACAGCAAAGAAAGTATGCCTGGTATCTGATGTGTGTGTAACAGTCACTTGTCAGCAGCATCTTGTATGTTTCTTGGATGGAGGGAGGATGGGAGAGAGAGAGAGATCAGACAGGTCTGGAGTTCTTTAAAGGTCCATGGTCAGAAAATATTGAAAATATCAGGACTCATCCCTGACAAAGTTTGAATTTGACCTGTTACAGACGATTGAATTTGATTATAACACACATTTTCTATAGACCCCAATCCAAGATACACGTATCTCATCCTTGGTCTTCAATGGGTTAAACTCTCCTCAGTCAAGGCAAGTGTACAGTATATCAAAAGAGAAAGGAGAGGGATAGAGGAACAAGACATTTCCTGGAAAGTACAGCGATAAAGTACTGTAGTTATTATCATCTTTCAGGTTGTACACTGCGCCATTTCAACTAGTAAATATAATTTGTGTACTGTGAAACTATTGTACACTAACACATTTTCAAAATTTCCTGACTTTTCCATGACTTTCCAGAGCAGAAAACTCTAAATTCTATGATTTTTTTTTTACATATTTAAAGCTTGTAAAAATACATCATCAAAATACCAGCGAGCTTCAAATCAAGGGTAATTATTAAAATGTCATGAATAAATAACTGTCCCTGACTTTCCAGAAGAAATTAATGAATTCCCTGACTTTCCCTGACTTTTTGCTTCTGGAAAAAAATATTTTCAAATTCCCTGACTTTCCAGAAATTCCCTGACCCATATGAACCCTGATTTCCTATTAAAGTGATAGGCTAACATTGTGGAGCTTCAATTTAAAAAATTGTCAAATTTTGATATCTGAACTACATAGTAGTGTTCAAATAAACACCCTAGAATAAAAAAGTTTAGAAAGTTACACTGCCAATGGGGTGAGTTTAAATAGTGTAGGTGTACACACAGTAAGTCTATGGGAGAAAATGGGCAGGTGAATCCGATCAACTTACGATTTTCACTTTTTTAAAGCACTAAATAATCATTTTGAAATACAATTTTTTTAGGGTGTCATTTTTAGACCTTATCAAAGACAGTGGTAGCATGAGGAATCATGTAGCTCAGATTTACTGTGGTAAATGTTATCCAATACCTTTAAAACAAATAAAATGTAAAGTTATTCATTGTTGCTATTATTCTCATTATTATTATTATTACTATTATTACTATTAACATTATTATCATTATTTTTGTATTCATTGTTATCATCATCAATAATCATTATTGCTAATGTTGCTATTGATTAATTTTTGTAATCTTCATTCATCACTATTTTCATTTCTTAATTCATAATTATAATCATTATTATTCATTGTCACCTTAACCCAATATTTAGCTTTAAGTCCATCCACAGTGCATTGCTCTGAGGTGAGACAAACCCAGATGTCTGGTGTGTCTCATGCTGGTTGCTAAAGGTAAAAGGTTGATAGTAATTACAGATAAATTGGAAGGACACACTGTCCATATCAATGTATGTATATGAGTATGACTACGTACACTGCAAGGCTAAGTAATGTGCATGACCATGTTTCTGCAAATATTTCACTGCAAAATGGTCAAAATATACTATTCAGTCTAAAAAAAAAATGGTCAAAATGGTCAAAATAAACTACAAGGCCTAAAAAAGAAATTGAATGATGTAACGGGCCATTGGAAAAATAGGTAGGTAGGTTTGGATTTTTTCTTCCTTTTTGTATAGTTCTCACCCATGTAAAACTGCATTCAAAATGTTCAAGTTTTCAAAAAGTTTAGCAGACACAATTTTTAAAAATCCATATCACTCGAATTGGCACCATTTGAAAAAAAAAATCACTGACAGTTTGTTTGTTTGAATTTTAAGAGAAGAAACACTTTCAGAACAGTTTTGTTTGTTTCAAATGTATAATAACAACTTTGAAAAAAAAGTACAGCATAGACAATATTTTTATTGCAGATTGGGTTACGCCAATACGATTTCTTTTCCGGAGGGGGGAGGCATACATGTAAGTATATAAAATTCACAGTAATTAAATTCTTATAACCTCCTGCCATCCAAATTTACATTCCCAACGCCAGAAGAAGAAAAAAATGTGTATTGTCCTTTAGGAATCTTGGTTTTCATAGAGTCATAAGTTGTTTTCAAATGAATATCAAAACCATGGCTGTATTTAACCCCTACAGTACCACTGTGTTAAAAAAAAAACATTGGCTTTGCAATATGATGATCTTAGTGTGGTACCAGAAGGTTTAAACTGATTTTGCAGGTAACTTCTGTGGTAGCAATGGTACAAACTGATTGTATCTCTTCTCCATGATTTCAGCCAATCTGGGCTCACAATCACATCTTTCCTCTTGTCTGTTTATTTAAAAGATCATCTCCATTCTGGAATGTTTCCCTGATGTGTATCTCAAACATGAACTGCCCCAGTACATGTAGTCTGTTATCTAGACTTTAGTTATCATGTTCAGGGTTTGGAATCAAATTTTAACTGATATATTGAATCTGTACTGCTGGTTATGAGACCTGAACCCACATTCATTGAAAGAGGAATTTCGGCACAATTAATTTTTCAGATTCAGCAAAGTAGGATAAATTTCATATATTTTTCATTTTGCAGATGGTCGAATCATTGAACAATTAAAGAAACTAAGGAATGATAACAGTTTTCAGTTCTGCTGTTACTGTTGAAGAAATTTATAATAAGATGCAGGAAGTTTTTCAGGGAGTCTTGTGGACTTCGCAAAGATTGCTGTAAATGTGACAGCATCTCCATGTTACTACGCTAGTTAAATCATTTCATTAGATCGCACATGATCTGACCTACACATGGGTAGGGTCTGCATGTCAGACTACACTCACACTGTGTATGAGGTCTTCTGCAAACAAATACAACATGGAATCCACGAAGGAATTTTTCTGTATTATTCCTGACAAAGCGAGAAATGCGACTGGATATCCATTGAGAAAAAAATACATGGATTTACAAAAGTCATGAGAATTAATGTGGTACTGGACAGAATTCTGCAAATCTGGCTACATACAAGACAGTTTAAAAATACCAGACATTCTTTCTTTGTTCATATCATTCAGAGTAATTTGGCAGGTGTGAGGAAAACAAGGTAAAAACAAGAAATGCAGCAAAGGCAGACAGTATGGGTATATGATGCACCACGCGCTACCCGGGGGTACCGTTGTACCCCGGTGTACCGTTTGTGCAGCGCCCTCTTGTGTCCAAAAATGTATTTTCTTCAGTTATGATCACTGAAATCAGTGTTTATGATGCAGAACCTGCGTAAGTGCGCAACAAAAAGGTATAAACTTACGAAAAATGGTTAAAAATGAAGCTAAATTTTTAATTCTAACACTTATTACATAACTTTTACATAATTTTGTAACCCAGGGTACAGTGATAAAAAAATAAATAAATAATTCAACAAAATGGCGGATTTCTAGTTGGTATCCCGGGGTACCGCGTATGTCATCATATATAGCCTGTATAAATCATGAGCACCAAAAGGGAACAAAGTGAGGTACTCTGTAGGAGGCAACAAGAACTTTTTATTAAAACCAACCCTGCATGGAAACAAAAATGAACTTACAAACAAATAAATAAATAAATAAATAAATAAATAAATAAATAAATAAATAAATAAATAAATAAATAAATAAATACATAAACAAATAAATAAACAAATAAATGAAGGCATAAAATAGAAAAATAAATGAATAAATTCATCAATACAATCATCTACTAAAAGTTGTGACTTGTGTATATAAAATAGCATCATGGAAACTACAACAAAAACAAGAATGTAACAAATACATAGAGTTGCAAATTTCATCTAAAAATATGTAAAGAAAAAATTGGGGAAATTGGGAATAGGATGGACCACTTTTTCAACTCAAACTTGAGTATTCTGCATATGTTTTTATTTGTTTGTAATTTGTGGGGATGTATTTTTTTTTTTTTTCTTGGGGGGGGGGTAGTTTCTTGGCATGTGCCCAAAAATGTAACCAAATGAATGACCTTTTGGCTAATGAGAGGGGTTAACAGGTTCAAGACAATTTAAAGAAGAAATATTACTCTTACACGGTTTTCAGACATTTACCAAGGACATACTTGTTTTTATTTTTGCCTTTTCAACTTTAAATTGTTACTGAATCCTAATAGACTGCAGAGAATTTCAAACCTGGGAGCCAAAGGGTTAAACCTGTAGACCTCAAGGTAGAAGGGTCATACCCTATGACAGGTGTTTGCAAGGATTACAGGTATTTTGTTAGAGTTGTTATGCAGAAGGTCAGACCATGTTCAGACCATAAAGTTGAGTTCACAAACGCAGTTATTACCGGTCATATCTTTGTCAGGCATAAGTCTGACGTAATTAAAATTTTTCTGTTGATCCACCAACGCGTCCACACACGTCGGTATTAGCACTTTATACCCGACATGTTTATGCCCGATAAAGCTTACTCACGTTATTACCGGTATTAAAGCAAACCGGAAATGGCGTGTGTCAAGTTGTTATCGGGTCGTAACCTCTGACCCAAATTGCATGAAATGTGAATTGGTAAACAACGAAGTTGTCTTCGTAAAGAGTCATTGCCCTTTTCAGGTCGCAGTTATGTCCGACAACAGTCCACACATACTTTGTTATTACCGGTAACAACTTATTACCAGACTTATGTCTGGTCTTCTTCGGATATAAATCGGCGGCTATAAGTCGCAATATATCCGATAGAGTTATGTCCGAGGATCATTCTCACTGCAACTTTATATCTGACGCTATTACCGACATAAGTTATGACCAGTCACAAGCAACTTATGTCCGATCGTGTGGACACGACTTAACTTTCAACATAACACCTCACTTGTCCTTTTAATATTGTGTAGCGAGCCATAAATAATTTCGTTTTGTGCCCGGCAGAATGACAATAGCAAATGATCTAGGCAAAATGTCATCGACAGTAAATTGCTTGTAACATGAAAACTATTGGCTTATTTCACATGAAATCAAAGTATTGTGGTCTTTGAGGTCGTTCTAGTTCTGTTTATGCTAAGCAGAAATATGGAATAAGTTTCTTCATTTTCAATGTAGAGACAATATACTGTTAACAACATTTTGCTTAGAGCATCTGCTAACGACATTCTGCCACAAGCACAATTTGTACATTCCTCACTCTGCCCACCCCAAAGCAAACTTGCCCAAATATCTCTCTATATGTGTGAAGGTGTGTACAGTATTTTATTTAAAAGGTAGCTGAGGTAGCATGTTGAAAATTATGATTTTGATAAATGGTTATTGAGAATGTTCTTCCTTTAATCACATGCCACTCTCTACTCTGATATGAATACTGCAAGCAATATCATACATGTAAGTATAGTATTGAATGTCAATACTGTTTGCATTGCTAACATTCACATTTTATTAAAGCTATCGAGCCCATTTAGTATTTATATTCAATATGTCCCTTCAAACTTTTACAGTTTGTAAAATACTGAAGTTCAGAGAACTAAAATAAAACACATTCAAAATATTGCATCAACACTCAACAGAACACCATAACTTCCATCAACTGTTACTCTAGATACCAATATAATCTCCTCTTTGTAATGGGTTCACTGAGATCACAAATCACAAACGTGGAATATTTACAGCACACCACAGACAGACAGACAGGCAGACAAACAAATATCCTGACAAAACATGATACAAACCACACACACAATCACATGCACATTGTAAGCTAGTTTCAAACACATGTACGATCCCATGCCTCAATGTGCACTCAAACTCAAATTCCAATATTATATATACGTACTTACCTCCAAACATATAACTTGGGCTGATATACTAGTACATGTACATGTACATGTAATTCAGCATACATCAAGTATATTGCTCACGGTTTCTGTTGTGACAATTTCAGTCAATTGTTTTCAGATTGCTGAACAAAGAAATTACTTTGACAGGGAATCTACTCTTTATATAGCAGCTTCCCAGCATTTGAGCCATCATACTATTAATTAATTAATCTGTGTATTTATTTATTTATTTATTTATTTATTTATTTATTTATTTATTTATTTATTTATTTATTATTTATTTATTTATTCAATCATTTATTAATTTATTTCACATATTTTGAAAGGGATGCTTGTTGATGATATTTCATTACTGACATCAGTATTCAACAATGTAGTTTTATCCAAATCAAGGAAAAAACCAACCCAACTTGGTTTCATTTTCTTTCTTTGTTTCATTCAGTCTATAATGCAAATATTTTTTGTTTTGTTTTTGAACGGACTAAATTTCAACATTGTATGAAAAAACTGTTGATCGATCATATGTCAGTGACACTGAAATACTGCCATTTAATATTTTTAAGAAACTTTTATGTAATCTTGCTTTTAGGTTGTTTATTTACAATAATTTTACACAAATCACATAAAAAAGCACCCACGCTTCTTTGAGTCGTCTTCTTTCCTCACGCCTTTTACGAATCTCCTCCAGGTCCGTGCTGTACGAGGTATCGATTCCATTGGTCGATGCAGCTTTACTGGGGGCCAAACATTCCCAGGATGCAATAGGGGAAGAAAAATCAAAACATACGGGAGGGGGCAGAGGTTAATTCACACCATGCACATGCATTTGATTAGATGAAATCACAAAAGAACACAGTCTGTATTATTAGCAAAATGTACATGTATTCTTAATACACATTCTTTCTGAAAATTTCTAAGAAATAATTAATTTGAAAGTAGAGGATCTCTTTGCAGCTGTCTGGAAAAACAACACATCATCAGTTAAGCCCTTTAATTCAATGGGCTACTTGTAATGGTTATTTCTGCCAAATCTGAAGATCAGTAATTATTTAGAATTTAGTATTCCAGAAGTCATGTACATGTATATTAACCTGCAGAAGTAGTAGTATATTAAATTTGTTATGCAGCAATGCTTGTATACTTGCAAGACAATTTGAAATTGAAAGTAATTTTATTAATTGTACTGTACGATGTACACCCATGCTAGGCAAGGGTCTGAATGTACACTGCAGACTACAGTAGTTATTTTGGTGTGCAGGCTTAAAGGCTTTACAATAATTCAATTAAAAAATTAACAGTCAATATAATTCTAACAAAACTGAGTTTCCAAACATTATATCTCCCCTTTACTGGAAGTTCTACAATGATATTTTCACATGATAATTTTTAGGCAGCATGCAAAAGAGATCCAGTACATTTAAACTAATTATCCACTCATATTCTGAAGCAAATCAAATTGTTCATTATACAGTTTTGTTTGAATCACTTCTAAACATTCATTCACACAAATTTTAATTTATCACATATTTGGTTAAAATAAAGTCTTTCAATTTTTATATTTTCATTATCCTACACACTGTTTATCCCTGGACTGTAGAGTCATTACACACTGTCATTCATAATAAAATTAACATCATCAGAATAATCGAACATTAATAAATTGCCATGATAACTGTGCAAATTATCTTGTCTAAATGTTGATATTACATTTGCATTTTACAGTATTTGAATATTGCACATTGCAACAATTTGAAGAATGTGTGACTTTGATTAGATTATTTTTTGTTCAATTTATTTGGAAGTGTAAATTTCTCCAAGTCTCTATTATTTCAAATTAAGTGGAACGGACAGTATTACAAATGAAGAACAAAGTCATATTCTACACACAAATTTCATGTTACATATTATCATCCAATTTCCATGCATGAATCTAGCAACTCAAAACAAATCAGAGAATATCTGATATGTATACTCTTCACTCAAAAAAACAAGTTATATCACATAAAATAGGAATGATGTTAAATTTAGTATGCATGTACCAAATTCATTCAACTTTACACAAAAATACACAGAATGTAACAATGTAACAAACAATAACAAAACAGAAATGAGAATATTTTATGGTCACTAAAATGTTGTTTTATGTTTCTGATTTTTGTTTCGAGTTTTTATTGTAGCACAAAAATGATTGATAGTGATCAAAAAGCTACATATGCAGGAGGTTTTGCCGGTTGTTCTTAGTTGGGTTTGAAAACTGTAAACTTGTATGAAACAATTGCAGGATTTTGCAGAAGAGTTTGAATAAATTACATGTATGTATTTCATTATATTGTGAGATGGCAAGTAAAACGGTAATTTGGTCTGCCGTACAGTATCTAGCAAAAATATTGTAAAACCTGGATGAATACCACATATATTGTAAGACATAACAGTAAAGAAAGTGAGCAAAGATAAAATACACGTACACATACATACACATACTGCACAGTGCACACACACACACACACACACACACACACACATTTTATACAGGTATTGTATTTTCAAAGATTTTGTTCAAACTTATACGATATATACATGGTCTGCAATTTGTGATTGGAGCAAAGTGAGAACTATTCTGAGTTTAACAGTGCAAAAAAAAAATGCCAAACAACAATATGGCTGCCACCACAAATGGCTGTTCTGCTTACCGTTCAGCTTCCCTCTTCCTTCTCCTCTCCTCCCTGCGCCTCGCACGTTCCTCTGCTTCGTAATCGTCCCCCATGGTTAGAGAATGCTAGGAACTTTCTGCTTAGAACAAAAAGAACAGGGAGACGATAAAATAAGAAAAGTTCTGTGGATCATTCCAAATCCCTAAATATTGGAGTCAAAATCTGACCCTCTTAAAGGCAAAGTTCACCCTGACGTTTAAGTTGGTTTTAATAAAAGCAGAACAATGAGAAAAACATATTAATGAAAGTTTGGCAAAAATCCACGGAAGAATAGCGGAGTTATGAACTTTCAAAGTTTTAAATCTATGACGTCACACACAAGCAGCTCCCCCATTGTCATGTTATATAAATTCCATAAAGTGCCGTTTTCTCAGAAATTTGAAAATGATTTTACCTGTGCACTCAATATATTATCAGAAACATTATTCCATACAGGCTTCTATGAAAAAAAAATCCCATTTAGTTATCATGAACCATTAAAAAATGGCAATTTATTGAATTTATATTACATGACAAATGTGGAGCTGCTCACATGTGACGTCACATAATTAAAACTTTGAAACTTTAACTCTGTTATTCTTTAGTGGATTTTCGCCAAACTTTCTTTGATATGTTTCTCTCGCTCTTCTGCTTTTATTAAAACAAACTTGACATCAGGGTGAACTTGGCCTTTAAACAAGGCGACAGCTATGATGTGTCACGCTCCATTACATGTTAGTCAACATTTGACCTTTGACCCTCAAATAACATTGAGGTCCTTGTAAGGCATCTTAATATGGACAAGTATCACACAGTCTCGCTCCACCTAGTTGGATTTGCAAAAATTAGGCAGGAAAGAAGTTATGTGTAGTTTTGGTAATAATAACACTCAAAACAGATAGAACTTGACATGGCATTTTATTAAAATAATATTTCACACACCAGTATTACACTCATCTAGCTATCATCTAGTGAAACCACAATACTTGCTAATCAAACCTGTGTATTTCACAAGACAGAGGCATTTAGGAAATACCTTAGTTTGAGTGAAAACATGAAAGGGTTTTATAGTAACTTCTAAGCAATTCATCTAGGGACAGTGATTTTCTGTTAACCATTAAATCAAAATGGAAACAAATCCGCTTTGGTTCTTTACTTTTCATGTGAAAATTCATGGAATTCACCTTTGCAAAACGGAATTCTTGTTTTTGATGTGTAAATTTTCTATGACAAAATGGTATTTCCATTTTTAGATCAAGTTGAAATGGAATTACAAATTTTCAGAAACGGAAAAAAAAAAAATTTTGAAACGGAAAATCACTGTCTCTGTTTATCTCTGTATACTGGGCTTCTGTACAATAAGCCTTTTGTCAAAAAGGGGTTCAAAACAACAGTACTGGAAAAATGTAGCCCTGGACAAAAGAAATCAAATAAAGCTGCCAAAAATGAAAATTTACTCCCTCAAAATGTTCAAGTTTTATCCAACAGATACCCAGACAGGGCATAGGCAAATAAAGAATGCTATAATTTTAAACCATGGCAAGTGGAGCTGTATATTTTTGTGTGGCTTGTTATTTTTTTTTCATTGGTTTGCACCTTTTGTGTGAAATGGAACACTTTGTATTTAACTTTGTTCAAACTTCCGAGAAGTTGTACAAAGTAGACACAGTTTCTTCAAGTTCAAACTATACCCCAATTTTTTCTGGGTCTTGTCCTAAATTCTCAACTCAAATCTCTTTGTACATGTAGGTGTGGACCCTAGTACAAGACCTCAGGTCTGGGTAATCCCTGAGAATTTGGGCAAATATTGACATCGCCTTGTTGGAGAGCTGAGGCTAGTCATTGTCAAATCAGAATTTAATAAGGAAATATTCTGTCAAAGATTGGACCAAAAAAGTAAATAGACCAAAAAAGTAAATAGACCTCAAAAGTAATACCACAAATAAGTAATGTAAATAAACCACTCAACTAAATTTACCAAAAAATGACAGGTTCATTATAAGCTGCAGAAACCATATGTCCCGTCAATTGTTAAAGAATCTATTTACATTTGTGGAAGCCTCATCAAAACATTGTCACACTTTGATATGTAGGCCTACAGTATGTATTTTGACCTGGACAACTTAACACTCAAGAACACAAAACTTTAGACAGTTATGCTGTCATTAGCAAAATTTGTACACATAAATATTGGCACATAAATTAAAGTCCTCAGAACAAAAATTCTGTAACACAGCAGTCTATGGGAAAAACTGGAATGGTCTTTCAATTTTGTTTACTTTTTTAAAGCACTTTTATGATCATTTTAAACTGTAATTTTTCAGGGTTTCATTTTTAGACCTTATCAAAGACTCCTACAGTTGTAGTATGGAGAATCACATACATGTAGCTCAAATTTTTTTAAATGGAAATATTCTTATACAATGCCTTTAAAACACCATTCACAAATACCACAACTCTACTAATATTAAATGATATGTCATACTACGCACTCAAAACATGAATTTCTGCACGTGTCACTGTGCTGTGGATCAAAACTCAAAGCAGGTGTAAATTCAATCAATGTGCCACATTTATCATCAATTTGGGGGAGTTAGGGGCAGGGTATTTAACTCTAGTACTCCACTGATATGCCATAAACTCACAGCAGAGTCAATGTGTACAAAAGTATCCAGTCACCAGACATTTTCACTAGCAGTACAACATATAGGCCCCCTACATGTACATATGTATACATGTAGATAGTGGTCATTTACAGTATTAAGGTACTGTATATACATTTCCTACACATACAGAAAAACCAGCATTACTTTCAGTTTCAGAACTTTCAGCAAATTTGGGAATAAAGGCAACCCATTCAGTACAATTTAAACATTGTTCATGAAACAGAAAGAGAAATTAGAAAATAGGAGAGAGAGATTGAGAAACACAGTATTTAGAAGACGAATTACAATATTGGCCTGTAGAAAAAAGAACCTCACTAAACAAAACTAAGTCCCTTTCTGCCTATTCCTGAGGCCTTTCCAATCAAATCTTCAATAATAGAAACTGAATCATGACCTTGAAATGTTGAACTTTGACCAACATTCAACATGCCGATCACTTCTCCAGGGGACTAGTTGGCTGGCCTAGTCTATTATCCAGACCTGAATCTGGCCTGCATACAGACAGCATACACATGTGTGCACTGTAATTTTTGTTTCAGTTTGGTTCAATAAATTATTCTACTATTTAGTTGTAAATTCCCGGGGGGGCAAGTCAAACATAATGTTGTACACATGCGTGACCAAAATAACGCGGTTAAAGGGGTGTTTTTTCAGTTTTAGACGCGGCCCGCGCGTGCACGCGTTAAGGGTATCAAAAACACCCATTTTCACAAAGGGTGGTTTGTAAAGACTGTTAACGCATTTAGGGTATTTTTCTCCCAAAGTTTTTTTGAAAGATATAGTAATACGGTATTTGGTATTTTGGAGGTCTAAAATGTGAAATGAAGCACGGTCGAAAAACGTTAGGGGGTTATTTGCACACAGAGAGAAAAACTTGTTTTAGGGGGTGTCGGAAATGATTTGGTCAGGCATGTGTACGCATTATGTTTGACTGCCCCCCCCCGGGTGTAAATTATGTGTGAGTGCCCTGTATCTTTCATGAGCACTATACATGTATTATGATGATGATGATGATGATGATGATGATGATGATGATTATTATTACTATTAGGCCTACTATTATTATTATTACTATTAGGCCTACTATTATTATTATTACTATTACTATTACTGCTAAGTACTACTATGCTACCTTAGGGCAAATTCTTCTGTTCTTGGGCTATTCTTTCAATTCACCTTAAAGCGCAAGTTTAGTTTTGGCGATTTTTCTTTTATTTGAAAGCTTTATGCCCAAAGGTCATATCACATCAATAACAGATTCTGAATGTCTTTAGCTTTTTTTCATTAATGAAAAATCTCCGGGGGGGGGGGGGGGGGGGACCCCGAGATTTGAATTTATATACATGTAAGGTGTTAAGGTTATCTGAATTATACCTCATCAGAAAGATCAGAATTCGTTAGATTTTATTTCAAAATGGAAAATTTGGTTCTAAATATGGAAAACATATCCAGCACTTCAACGCAGTGCATCTCTTTTGCATGCCTAAAAATTAACATTGTGTAAATACAATGGCATTTAGAAGAAAATGCCATCTGGGAACCTTTAGCAAAATATCGGAGCTAGAAACTCAGTTTTAGTGGAATTATATTGACCGTTAGACTCTGACTTGAATTATTTTCTCGCGAGAAAAAAATTCCTACCATAGAATGTACACTAAACGGCTATTGTTTTTCTGTCGCATTTTTCAAATTCTAGGTTATTACTGACCCCCAGATTACACAGACATGCCCTTCATCAATAGCCTAAGGGCATGGGTTATCTTATCCTGGTCTGCAAGGATGTTTGCAAATGAGATCCACTGCCTTTAAATGTCTTTAGATTGACATATCTATATGTTTTTCCGACACTTGTGTAAACATTGGAGTTTTCTCACTCTTAGTCATTCTGACGATGGCACGAGCATGGAGTTTTCCAGCGAACATGCATGTACATGTAGCCTACATGTACTGGTATCCTGCAAAATCTTTAATTGAGATGTCCAGCACAGTACATACAGTACATGTACATGTAAGCTGTGCTCTTATAATGTATCTGGACTCTTATCTGATTTAGTTTGTGAACCAAACCAACACATTGCACATTTCAATGTCAGACAGCACTTTAAGCCATTCAGGGTCTGAACTATAGACTATCCCATGGCCTGAAATGTAGACAGCCCAGGGTAGTGAAACATTTTACCCAGCAGGCCTTCTATCCATTCCCAGAGAATAGTGGGCTAAGTGATTTGTGTAATTGAGTGTTGCAAGTCCTAAAGTGGTTCTAGGTCTTGCATGCAAAAAGCTGCTTTTCTCTCTTTCTCTTCCCCTCCTTTTCCAAAAACTCTGTTTTACAACTGAAGGCTTTTATGTTCAGTTCATACACTTTTCAGCTCACCTTCTTACAATGTGTAAAAGATTTTTTTTATTTTTTTATTAAAGTGTTTCAAGGTTGATTGTTCTTGATGCACACTCCCTGATACCGATACTGTGGCGCTCAGGTTTCAAAGCACTTGCCCGCTTGCCCGATACATTACAAGTAAATTTTGCTTCTGGGCATGTCAAAATTTCTGGAAATCAATTCCACTTGCCCAAACATTTTTCAAGATCTCAAAAAGCAATCTTGAGAGTAGGCCTATTCTTTAAAGAATTGTATTCAATTCAATTTCAATAATGCATAAATTTCAATTACCGGCGTAAGCAGAATTTCATTTCATTTCATTCCATCATTAATTTAAAAATACATAATATATACAATATAAAAGTACATTATAGGCCTAAAAGCATGAGATAGAGACAGCAAGAAAAGCAAAAAGCTTTATATACATGTACATGTATATACAGCTGCCACCGTAAGTATCAAAATACAATATTGTTAAATATAATAGAAACAGATGTACATGTATCTAGATGGGCATATTCATAATGTACCATACAAGTCAGATAATGTTTTATAATTTATTTAGAATAACAAGTTCATTAACTAACAAATAAAATAAAATTTAATTAAATTTAAAAAAGTTTAATGGACCAGGACAAGCCCAAAACAGACAAGGTATAATGCCAGACAAACCCTAATATTGCTGCAATATGACAGTGTAGTTATGCTTAAATGAATTTAAAGATGGACTTGACTTTATATCTGGGTATAGGCTTAATTAATCTGCACTGTTAACAAGGTACATGTACATCTAACAGAGCATTTTGTTCACTTGGACAATTAAAAATTTGTTCAGGCAACTAAATGAATGAAAACAAAAAGTTTGCTTGCACAATTGGGCAAGCAGCCAAATAGATTAGCTTGGAATCCTGCTATATACATTGTACCTCACAAAAACTAATCACTAATGTAGACCTACATGTACATGTGCTGTAGTCTGTCTCTTATTTACAAAAATATGTTTCCATTTGAGAATCCAAGAAATAGTGGGGCCTGCAGCCGATTGATAAATGGAATATTTGTAAACACCTCAGAATTTATCATCTGGGCTCTGTACATGCAGGTATGCACCACTTCATGCTAACCTTAAAATTGGGGGCAGGACTTGTGACCTCAGATGACCTCTTGAGTGACAGAAAGAAATACCCTGTGTCAGAGAAGTGGCAAGAATGGTTGACATGGAACACTCTTAAAGGTACAGACTCCAAAGTTTTCAATTAAAATTGCAAGTTTATTTACAGGTAAATGACATGATTGGGAATAGTCCTCAACTTGGGGTGAAACTACTCTAGAATCAAGTTAACTATGCAAGGATTCTATTGTGAAAATTTGATAGTCAAAATTTGACTTGTTCTAAAATAACCCCCATCAGTATGCATTGTAACAGACAAATTTGTTGTGTATCAGTGTATGGAATCTATTTTTGACGGGGTTTGAGAGAAACAAAATGCTAGTATGTTCATGCTTGATTCAGCTTGAGTAAAAAAAAATCAAGATAAATCATTCTAGCTAGGATATACACTCCAGCTGCTGTATCCATATTTCAACCAATTTGGTTCGAGAGGCTTTTTTTCATTTTTCCCAATCATGTCACTGCCCTTATAGATCACATAATTTTATATTTATTTTTACATTGAAAGTCAGTGTTTCAGTGCACCAAGTTTCAACTTTTATTGAATTGAAATTCTGCTTGAAATAAGGAGACTATGTTAACAATAAGTTTGTGTAAGTTAATAATGCCCATCCACTGATTGTGAAAAAAAACACACCAAAGACCATTTTCATTAAACCATTTCATTGTGTATTGATGTTATCTCCCACTACTGTAGCTTAATTTGCTCAAACTTCCCCTGTTGTATTTAATGTGGGGCGAGTAGGGGCCAAGTGTATACAGTTACATGTACATCAAATCAAACATGCCTCAAGAACCAAATGAGATGAAATATGACTAGAATGTATCAGGCTGGAAGGACTTGTCTGGAATCTGAATAGAGGAGATTAATTTACCAGTATTTTGATTAATCTTCTGCCCTGATTGAAATTGATCCTATAGAGAGCTACAATGTAGAGCTACAGTACAAACC
>JZLH01S0085129.1:0-11458 GCA_001188425.1 Eucidaris tribuloides | reverse complement strand
CACCGGTGTACAAAGAGCGATTGATTGTTTGATTAATTCATTGTTTGAATGATTGATTGATTGATTGATCGATTACTTTTTGATTGATTGTTCGAATGATTGATTAAATCATTGAAAGAATCATGGGAAATCGACTCAAAAGACTAACATATTCATTGATCTGTGCAAAGCAGCAATCAATCCGAATGGGAGTATCTGATTCAGAATAATGACAAAATTTCAATGCCCTTTGAATTTGGCGCAAGCTTTTTTTCTTAACCCCCGACAAAAACGTTCCGTGTTCGCTCAAGCATGAACGAAACTTATTTTTTTAATAGCATTTGAAAGATGAAACTTCAGAGCACATATTAACGTCAAAATATAGACATCATATCTTGAAACGAAATTTTGACAGACTTTTCAACACTGACCCGTGTTTTTTTGATAAGCACTGTGAAGTACACAAATCAATCTTTTTCACATTCGCCCAAATGAGGGAACATTTGATATATGTAGGGAAAGCCGATAGTGATTCCATTATCTGTTCCATTTAACGTGTTTTAGGAAAATTTCCAGTCACTATATTGGTATCATTATAATAACAAGCTAAGTTCAGAGAAATTATATCAGGGAATTGAAAGTCATTAACTGTTTCAAATGAAAACATAATTTTCCATATAGAAAACTTATTTGGCTTAAAAGATTTACATTTGTAATTATACTATGAAACACAACGATATCCTGGAAACCGAACTGCCAAAAATTTGTCAAATTCTGAAAGTATTTTGTAGCGTACGTACTTCACATCATGAACTGTTAAGTCCATATTTCGAGTTACCAAAATTACTGCACAGGAGCATTTATACACCTGTGTCCCAATTCACTCCCTGATTATTAGTTCAAGTGCATTGCCCATTCAAACGTGACCACTTGGTAGCAAAGTATCACGAGCCCGGGGGGGTCGCTCTCCAGACGACCTGTATCCCACCCGTGTCCAACAACCTCAGAAATGCACCCTAAACGGCGAAACCTACATTACCAAATTTGCGACCCTAAATGGCGTAACGCTTGAGAACAGCTACCCTAAATGGCGTAACGCTTGAGAACAGCTACCCTAAACGGCGTAACTCCCATTAAATCCACTCATTCTGATACCCTTAGTGGCGTAAACTGGAAATCCACTAATTTAATACCCTAAGTGGCGTAAACAATGAAATCAACTAATTTAATTCCCCATCCAACTGTCTTTCTCATCAAAAACATTATTGTACATTGCAGAACCCAAAAGAAAAGTTCATCAAATAATTCATCTTCATAATTTCCTTATAAAGTAAACGTTCATTTTGGAAATGTTAATAGATCTACTCAAATTTGCACCCCTAAATGCCGTAATCTACAAACCAAATTAGTAACCCTAAATGCGCATGACATGTGAGAAAAGGCTACCCTAAGCGGCGATTGCCGGCGATTGGAGTTGAAAAAGAGCTACCCTTTTTCCACAAAAGACGTCGACGACGTCCGAAGGGCCGAGAAAGGAAACCCTTTAAGCGACGCTTTTTCTGGACGCGGGTGCGTAGCAGGCCGTGTGGAGAGCGACCCCCCGGGATCACGAGTCTTCGTGCTACGTAAGGTCAGGGGAACTAGCTCAAATGATAAACGTAAGGTCAGGGGGACTAGCTCAGATGGTAGAGCGCTCGCTTAGCATGCGAGAGGTACCGGGCATCGCTTAGCATGCGAGAGGTACCGGGATCGATGCCCGGGTCCTCCATCACCAAATCTCGTAAATGTTTTTCTCTTTTTTTTCTTTTCTTTTTTTTTAGCATTCGACTATTTAGAACATAACATGTAAGTATAATTTCAAAATAAAATTGATATATTTCTTATGTAGCATCGCGACATGGCGAAGACAGACATACTGAGACGCAAGACATTTGAAAACAACAGTTTAGATTGATATCAATGTATTTTGGACAAGTTTAGATGACTATTATTCGTTCCACTCTCACGGTAACAATTCGCCTACTTTTCGCAGCACTACTATCACAACATAACACTTGGAAGTCATTTAGTAGGGATTTGTCAAACTACACCCTTCACATAATACGTAGGACATCTGGTCTCTCGCAGTTTTATGAGTATGTATGTATTTCATGTATTACGTGATATTTATTATCAAACAAAACAGTTTGGTAAAACTTTGAGTTATAAGCAGAAGGTTAATACCAATTAAATACCATTTTTTTATATTGTGGTAGCACGACACATTAAAAAAATCCAGGTTCTATCAAAAATTGCATTGTATTTAACAGTCCCCTCAAGTGCAATAATTGTCCATTAAAACATGATCACTTGGTACATTTAAGCATCACGAGTCTTCCAAGAGATATTACGTCAGGGGGACTAGCTCAGATGGTAGAGCGCTCGATTTGCATTCGAGAGGTACCGGGATCGATGCCCGGGTCCTCCAAGCTATTGTATTTGTTTTGTTCTCTTTTATTTTGTTGTTTTGTTACTGTTGCTCGAAGAACTGCGTCACACTTTCTGTTGGCATTTTTATTTCGAACGCTCTTCTAAATCTTCTTTTTGTGTAAAAATTAGTTTTCAATAAGTTTTTCTAATCTATAATATTTCTACATCTGCAGTATTTCTCACCAAGTGCCACTGTCCGTCAAAGTGTGCCAACTTTGCACCTTTAAATATCACGAGTCTTCCAAGGGATGTAACGTCAGGGGGACTAGCTCAGATGGTAGAGCGCTCGCTTAGCATGCGAGAGGTACCGGAATCGATGACCGGGTCCTCCATCACCAAATCTCGTAATTGTTTTTCTTTTTTTTCTTTTTAATTTTTTATAGCATTAAACTATTCAGAACATAACATGTAAGTCTTATTTCAAATTAAAATTGATATATTTCTTATGTAGTATCGTGACATGGCGAAGACAGACACACTGAGACGCAAGACATTTGAAAACAACAGTTTAGATTGATATCAATGTATTTTGGACAAGTTTAGCTGATTATTATTCGTTCCACTGTCACGGTAACAGTTCGCCTACTTTTCGCAGAACTATTATCACAACATAACACTTAAAGGCACTGTATAACAGTGTTTCCAGTTTAAAAAAATTTGAGCTGCATGATTCCCCATGCTACCATGTGTCTCTGACATGGTTTAAAAATGAAGCCCTGAAAAAATTGCAGTTTAAAACGCATCCAGTAAGTGCTTTAAAGATTGGGTTATGATTTGCACGCAAAAACATCATATATGAATCAAATCAGCTGAAATCATATCCAATGTGAAGATAATATAAATAAACACCTCTCATAGAAACTTGGGGTAAAATATGAGTTTTGTTAAACTGGACGGTTAAACTTCAATCCTTTTTCCATTTGCTCAGGAGCAAATTTTAAAAAATCCGCGACGTCAAACGTGACGCTGCCGTTCCAAAATGGTCCGATCAGCCGTTAGCCAACGGTCGCGCAGGGGATAGCGATTGACCAATCAGGGCGCTCCGCTCGTCTTGCTACGGTGCACAGTAACCGTGATTCGCATTTTTGAGCAAAATGAAACTCACAGAAAGAACAACATTCTTGGTAACATGTCGTTATTAGTTTTTCTCATAAAACAACAAATTCATGACGTATGGATCTCCAGACTTTCAGCACACCGTTTGTAAGTACTAAACTACCGTTTGGTATTGATAATGAAGGGAAGTAATGGACTTGCAAATCAATAACCCAATCTTTAAAAAAGTAAAAATCATTGAGAGACCATTCCAGCTTTCCCCCATAGACTGCTGTGTTGCAGAATTTCCTATCGCCCGATAGGAAATTGATGTTCCAATTTGTATCTGCACATATTGTACTAGTGACAGCATAACTGTCCAAACTTTTGTGTTCTAAGGTGTTTATTTGTCCATTCAAACACTGTCAGATATGTCAGATAGCAAAGTTCGACAATTTTTTAAACGTGTCTTCCACAGTGTTATATAGCGTCTTTAACGGTTAACTATTGACTATTCACTGATGTAATGGAAGTTATTTGATGGTGATTTGTCAAATGACATCTTTCACATAATAGTAGGGCATAATATTACGTCTATTACGTGATATTTATTATCTAAAAAACTTTGTTAAAACTTTGAGTTATAAACAGAAGGTTAATGTTAATTAAATACCAATTTTTATATTGTGGTAGCATGACACATTGAAAAAAATCCAGGTTCTACCAAAAATTGCATTGTATTTAACAGTCCCCTCAAGGGCAATAGTCCATTAAAATGAAATCACTCACATACCTTTATGTACCACAAGTTTCGTGACGTAAGGGGGACTAGCTCAGATGGTAGAGCGCTCGATTTGCATTCGAGAGGTACCGGGATCGATGCCCCAGTCCTCCAAGCTTTTGTTTTTGTTTTGTTCTGTTTTGTTGCTGCTGGAAAAACTTTATGGCGCCTTTTCTGTTGGTGTTCTTTTTTTCTAACGCTCTTTGAAATATCTCTTTGTGCCCTAATGGGTTTTTAATACGTTTGTGCCCTAATGGTTTTTCAATAAGTTTTCCATAATTTTTCATTTTTTTTCCTAATTAATAACATTTCTACGCCTGCAGTATTGCTAACCAAGTGCGACTGTCCATCACGAGTCTTCCATGAGATGTAACGTCATGGGGGACTAGCTCAGATGGTAGAGCGCTCGATTTGCATTCGAGAGGCACCGGGATCGATGCCCGGGTCCTCCATCACCAAATCTCGTAATTGTTTTTCTTTTTTTTCTTTTTTAATTTTTTTTAGCATTAGACTATTCAGAACATAACATGTAAGTCTTATTTCAAAATAAAATTGATATATTTCTTATGTAGTATCGTGACATGGCGAAGACAGACATACTGAGACGCAAGACATTTGAAAACAACAGTTTAGATTGAATATCAATGTATTTTGGACAAGTTTAGGTGTTTATTATTCGTTCCACTCTCACGGTAACAGTTCACCTACTTTTCGCAGAACTACTATCTCAACATAACACTTAACAGTTAACTATTAACTATTATCTGATGTAATGGAAGTCATTTAGTAGGGATTTGTCAAACTACACCCTTCACATAATTCGTATAGGACATCCTATGGTCTCTCGCAGTTTTGCGTGTGTATTACGTGATATTATTATCAAACAAAAACAGTTTGGTAAAACTTTGAGTTATAAGCAGAAGGTTAATGCCAATTAAATACCATTTTTTTATATTGTGGTAGCATGACACATTAAAAAAAATCCAAGTTCTACCAAAAATTGCATTGTATTTGACAGTCCCCTCAAGTGCAATAATTGTCCATTAAAACATGATCACTTGGTACATTTAAGTATCACGAGTTTCTTACAAGACGTAACATCAGGGGGACTAGCTCAGATGGTAGAGCGCTCGATTTGCATTCGAGAGGTACCGGGATCGATGCCCGGGTCCTCCAAGTACACTTGTTTTTGATTTTCACCGTTTTGTTTTGTTATTTTGTTGCTGTTCCTCAAAATACTGCATGACACTTTCTGTTGACTTTTTTCCGAACGCTCGTTGAAAGGTCCCTTAATGCACAAATTAGTTTTCAAAGTTTTTGTTATTTATAATATTTCTACACCTGCAGTATTGCTAACCAAGTGCGACTGTCCGTCAGAGTGTGGCAATTTTGCAACTTTATTAAATGTCACGAGCCTTCGAAGAGATCCAATGTCAGGGGGACTAGCTCAGATGGTAGAGCGCTCGCTTAGCATGCGAGAGGTACCGGGATCGATGCCCGGGTCCTCCATCAGAAATACTTTTATTTTTATTCCTTTCTGTTTTCTGTTTCCCCCCTTTTTTAGCATTCGACTATTTAGAATATAAGACGTAAGTCTACCTCTTATTTCTAAATGTTATTGACTTATTTATAGATATTTATAACTCTACATGGCAAAGACAGGAGCGCAAATTGAGGCGCAAGACATTTGAAAACAACAGTGGAAATTGATATCAATGTATTTGGACAAGCCTAGATGAGTCCATTATCTGTTCTACTCTCACGGTAACAGTTTACCTACTTTTCACAGAACTTCTATCGCAACACAACACTTAACGGATAACTATTTATTATTATTTGATGTAAAGGAAGTCATTTTGTGCGGATTATATTTTCACATTACATCTTTCACATAATACGTAGGACATCCACTGGTTTCTCGCAGTTTGGCGTGTGTGTTACGTAATCTTTACGTAATATTTACAAACAAAAACAATAAGGTAAATAGATAAATAAAAAGATATTGTCAATTAGATACTATTTTTATTCTGTGGTAGCATGACATTAAGCATGTTCAGAGTAAAAACAAACATAAAAAATTGCATTGAATTTACAAGCAACCCTGAATGCAGCTGCAGGAAATTCGTTATTTTCGTTTAGTGCATTTAAAAGATACCAAGATTACTCCACAAAATCTACTCAAGCATTTACTTCGCCTGTTTTCACGCCTTGATTATTTATTGGTTTCTAAATTCCGACTGTCCATCAAAGTGAAGCAACTTAGCACCGTTAGGAATTGTAAGTCTCCTACCGCAGATGACGCAACGTCAGGGGGACTAGCTCAGATGGTAGAGCGCTCGATTCGCATTCGAGAGGTACCGGGATCGATGCCCGGGTCCTCCATTTTAATAATTTTCCAGTATTTTTTTTTTTTTTTTTGGGGGGGGGGTCACTTTTCTATTTCAAGCCTCTCAAACATGTTATGATTGAAGACGTACACGGCGCCGCTTCATCCGACATAGGTGGGGGCCATTCAGCAACATAACAAAAGATGGCTATTTCCACTTACGCAAAACTTCAAATACAGCTGCAAACATGAACCATTGCGTCATCTTTTGTAACGCTGCTCTTAAATGGCACCCAGATATGGCCGACCAAGCGGGTGGTGTTTTCCAAACTGCATGGCTCTTGTTCGGCAAGTGCCCTCTTCCAATTTCACCTTGCAAAAACTGGGGGTGTTAAATTTAACACCCGTGGTGTTGCACAATATGAATACCAGACGTGGTGTAAAATAATAACACCACGGATGTTATTTTAACACCAAACAAATTATTTCAAACACCAAGAGCATTGGCTTAAACACCGAGGGTGTTAAAATATCAACACTTTTCCGGTATTCATATTGTGCAACACCCTTGGTGTTAAATTCAACATCCCTGTTTTTGCAGTGAAAAATGAGAGAAAGGCGGAGGTAAATGAAACTGAAAAATGGAGCACAACGAGCAAAAACTTTTTTTTGAGGGGGTGATTTTTATACGATGTTGAACTAACTTAAAGTGATAGGCTAACATTGTGGGGCTTCAATTTAAAAAATTGTCAAACTTTGATATCTGAGCTACATAGTAGTGTTAACCGGGCGAGTTGGCTCAGTGGTAGAGCGTCCGCATCTGGTCCGGAAGGTCGTGGGTTCGAGCCCCGGCTGGGTCATACCAAAGACTTTTAAAAATGGTACCTTCTACTTTCTAGCCAGGCGCTCGGCATTCTAGAACAGAGAAGGGTAATAATAACATTTACGTTATGCAGGGCCCGCTGGTAGAGCAGTCTTTGAGACTGAAGTGGCTACCCTGGGTAAATAAGACGTTATTATTATTATTATTATTATTATTATTATTATTATTATTAAATGGACAAATAAACACCCTAGAATACAAAAGTTTGGAAAGTTACACTGCCAATGACAAGTTATACATGAATAAACAATAAAACTCGGGCGAGTTTTATTAACATAAGTGTACACACAGTAAGTCTATGGGAGGAAATGGGCAAGTGAATCTGGTCAACTTACGATTTTCACTTTTTTAAAGCACTAAATAATCATTTTGAAATACAATTTTTTCAGGGCTTCATTTTTAGACCTCATCAAAGACACTGGTAACATGGAGAATCATGCGGCTCAGATATTTTAACTGTGGTAAATGTTAGCCAATACCTTTAATGCATAAATAGTTATTTCTTCAGTATGCCCCTCTTTAGAGGTTCAGAATATTTTGATAAGGCTCGTTCTTTTTCTTCAATAAAACCATCTATAATTTAGCAACGTGATAAAAAACACACATTTTGATGTTATGTCCGTAATATTTTTAAAGACTTGTGCAGGATATACATGTATTTCCAGTAAACAGTTGCGATGTAAGTGAAGATTCTAGTAATGAGAGTTGTGGTCCCTACATGGTGAAAGGAACATAACATGCGTCACATTCCCACCAATAGGGGGGGGGGGGTTCGATATATGAAGGGTAAGCCTGGATGGCGATTATATTGCCTGTTCTACCAGTGGTAGTAATATGTATTTATTCCATAATTACAAGCTAAATTTGTTGTTTTGAAATAAAATCAAGAAAATGAAAGTCATGAACTGTTTCCTATATAAGAAAGAGTACTTGACATGGTTGTATCATATTAACTTTTCATCTAACATGTAGAACATCTTATGGGATTTAACAATTATTGGTACAATTTTTTTTATCATAAAAAAATGGGTAAAGTTGAAAATGTTTGGTAATTTATAGATTGTTTTTTTAGTAATAGTTTTTTTTTAGTACACTGCTGTGTTACCGTAAGTTGATAAACATAACAAAAAATAAAAAGTATAAAAACTAGTAATGAAAAGTGTCCCAACTGTCAACATTTTGTTATACTGTATTCTAAAAGTATTTTCAAGCGTGCAATCAAACCTGTCTATAGCGGCCACCAAAATGATTCCCCTGGAAACAAATCACGTGTTAATAACCTGTCTATGGCAGATACCTGTCTATAAAGGCTTCACATTTTGTTTTCCCTTGAGTGACCACTATAAACATGTTTCACTGTACTTTAGAAATACACATACGTAGGCCTACACAGCAAAATCTAAGGTGCTAAATTTAACACTCATCGTGTTGTGGTTTGCCCAATGTAGATACCAGATGTACAGTAGTGTTGAATATCAATACTTTGGGTATGCTATACACCAAAGGGATTACTTCAAACACCAAAGGGATTACATCAAACACCAAAAGTATTTAACACCGAGTGTGTTAAATTCAACACCATAACGGGTATATAATGTACATAAGTAACACCATGGGTGTTAAATTTAAAACCGTAGTATTTGCAATGTATACCAAGATTACTACACAAACACACGCCCACGCTTCTGTGTCATTTCACTCTTTGATTATTTGTATTTGCTTATCAAGTGCGACTGTTCATCAAACCGTGACAGCTTTGTGCTTTTAAGTATTGCGAGTGGCACCCATGATGTAACGTCAGGGGGACTAGCTCAAGTGGTAGAGCGCTCGATTTGCATTCGAGAGGTACCGGGATCGATACCCGGGTTCTCCAATTTGTTTTGTTTGTTTTATTTCTTTCATTTGAGGTCGGGGAACATGTTTTTGATTTTTATGTTGTTCTTTTGAAATAAAACAATGCCTGTTGTTTATTATTCTGAAATACTGATGTGAATCCGGACACTTTTTTGTTTACCAGTGCCAATAGTGGCTTAACAACCAAGGCGCATTGGTCACGTATACCCATATCAAATTGTAGAAATAAGAAGAGAAAATAAAATAAAGAAAGTTGCAGTCGCAGGAAAGCGAGCAAAATGCTTTGTGATATCTGTTGCAATAACAACTCACAACAAAGTAAATTTACAGTGTAAATTCTTCACGTCATTCAAATGATTTCATATAAAGCAAACTGACCATGATAGAAGTGTATTGCATACTGTATTCATTCAAAAAAAACCACAAGCAAGATCAAGTTCGGTTATTTACTTTATTTCGATAAAAGATAAGTGCAGTGTAATACGTCAAGATCAAAGGTCAAGTTTTGAAACTATGCAAAGCTATAAAACAAGTTTTGAAACTATGCAAAGCTATAAAACAAGTTTTCGGGCAAATTGCACAACAAAGATTAAATGTTTGACTATCATATGATAAATGTGTTCTTTTTTTTTATAGCAGAAGCCTTAAAATAGGATACCAATCCGTCTAGTTGATTTTCCAATCTTGCTACTAGTATTTCCTGTGCATGTTTATAATTGTTAAAACATCTCAGCAGAATGAGGCGAGTAATAGCACGCCGATCAGATGATACGTACTCCTTATTTGTATCGTTATATTTTTGGTGTACAAATGTTGTCCCAAACAAAAATGGATACGGAAGGATATTGAACTCGCTGCTTACTCAGTGGAACCGGATGTGTTATAGGCGTACGGGGTAGGACGGGGTTGTTTTCAAACACCTTACCACTTTTAACAGAAAGCATTTCCTTTTTTGCTGAAAATACCAAGGTTCCCGTCGGTCATGATTTGACCTTGAAACCATTTTCTTGAGAAGCCTGTTTTTTTGTGTGCCTTGAAACCGTTTTCTTGAGAAGCCTGATTAATTTTGTTTGTTTTTGCTTTATTGTATTTATTATTTATTTTATTTTATTTATTTATTTTTTGGAGGGGGTAGGGGGGGGGGGTCTCGTTGTATCACTGTTTGGCCTCCAGTGTATATGATTTGGCCGTGAAATCGGATTCCAGCTGACCTGAGAAGTCTTTTTTTTTCTTCTTTTTATTTATTTCTTTATTTTCTTTATTTCTTTATTTCTTACTTCCTTTCTTTTTTTCTTCCTTCCTTTCTTTCTTTCTTTCTTTCTTTCTTCCTTCCTTTCTTTCTTTATTTGGCTTATTGCGTCACTGTTTGGCCGTGAGTGGCCATGATATGGTCGCCGAATAAACAACATCCACTAAAAATCCTGGGCACGCGTATGGTACTGTGTCTCATCTTTATGTAAATTACAGAACCTCCAAGTTAAAGGGTTTTAAGCCATGACTTGTCATACATACATCTTATCCTACTTTCATTGCGAAATGCCACTGAAATGTTTTACCGAATTTTCCAGACTACTCACAAAACGAGTTTTTCGATTGGCGGGAATTCAAAATGTACCAAATTGCTCACCTGCGCAATTCAAATGAATTAAATCCTTGTCAGTGAAACACTCCACATGTTTTATCATTTTTTTTCAAATGATTTTGATGTTTTTATTTGTTTTTTAACATTGATTATCCATTCTCACATAAAGAATTCAGTTCCACTGGGACATAATAACGTGTTCTTGTTAATCGGTTTCTTTTGAATTCATTTCGATGAATTTAATCCATGTATACATTTTGCTGTATAGGGCAAGCCTTGGGCAAGCTTTCGCGTTGTTATGACGACAAAATTTTGTTTGGAGGGTATGCAAAAGAGGGCTATGTGAATAAATGGTCGGCTGCCGTGCGGTTTCGACGAATGAAAACTGTAAAACAACACGAATAGACACCGTTGACACGTGCATTGGCTTGTTGGTCTAGTGGTATGATTCTCGCTTCGGGTGCGAGAGGTCCCGGGTTCGACTCCCGGACAAGCCCGTATTTTGTGTTATTATTTTTTTTTCGTCAATGATTGGTCAGTATTTTTCTT
>JZLH01S0085124.1:23514-43281 GCA_001188425.1 Eucidaris tribuloides | reverse complement strand
CACATGATTTTTTTGTCACAATGCAATCAACCATTTGTGAGATACTGCAAATTGATTTCCAGAGGGCATGCATGCATCTGCCGGAATATTCGCAAGATTTATGGAAATGTCATTCACACCTTGAAGATTAACAATGCATTAAAATCCCACTCTGACTGCTAAATCTACTGCTGTTGAATTGTAATTATGATTTTTACAAAATGAGAAATGATCACTATATCTTTCTAAACAATAAATCTTTTCATGAAATGACTACAAAAATGATGCTGATGACTTTTCAGCATTTGAAAATGAAACTAGAGCAATTCGGCTGCACGCAGCCGATGGGGTATGCCTCCACACCCCCGTCCAATTCCAAACTTTGAATGTACGGGGCATCGTAACCTTTGACCGTTCAACTTTGAAATCTCATCTATGCCCCATAATACATACATTACCCAAATTACATCAATATTCGATAAGCCGTTTTCAAGTTATCGTGGTAAAGATATCAAGTATGGGTCCTCGTGACCTTTGACCTTTGACCCTTAAACCCCAAACTATGATCAGTTCATTGGTACATTATAACACTTACTTCACCCAAGTTACATCAATATCTGATAAGCCGTTCTCATGTTATTATGGTAAACTTTAAGACACTAAGTATCGGAGCTGTGACCTGGACCTTTGACTTCCCTAAAATCGATTGTTTCTTGTACCGTTATAATACATACTTCACCCAAGTAACCATCAAAATTCGCGACGAGCCATTCTTAAGTGTATCTATTGGTAATCGAGCCCAAATCAGACATCTATCAGCTGCCTGTGACGCTTTGAACCTTTCAAGCTCCAAAATCTATTCAGTTCATTGGTGCCGATATAATACATACTTCACTCAAGATTACATTCACATCCAACATGCCTTTCTAATGTTATCTGGTACCGAGCCAAAATCAAGACATGTTTAGGCGCCTGTGAACCTTTGACCTTTGACCTTCAACCCCAAAATCTAATCAGCTTCATGTTGATCAATAAACCATTCGTTCACACAAGTTAACCATCAAAGATCAACAGTGCCATTCAAAAATTATCGGCGGTAACGATCTCCAAGTTCAGACATATTTTAGGCTGTATAACTTGCCTTTCAACTCCAAAACTTATCAGTCGATTGTTACGTCATAAACGACTTCACCCAAGTTACAGTCAAAATCCAACTTTCACATTCTAAAATTATCGTGGTACAAGCCCCCAAATCAAAACATATTTAGGCCCGGTGACCTTGACCTTTGACCTCGCAAGAATCTATAGTTCATTGTTGCGGCATAGTACATTACTTCACCCAATACATAAAATCGCAACTCCCTTCGCCATATCAAACAGTTCATCAGCGGTAACGAGACCCACATCAAACATATTTTAGCCGTACATTATGACCTATGACCTTTCCAAACACCCATCTAATCAGTCATTGTTGCTTATCGCTAATGCATACTCACGCAAGGTTACATCAAATCCGACCGGCGTTACAAGTTACCGCGGTAACGAGCCGCAAATAGAGCGATATTTTAGCCGCGGTAACGCTTTGACACTTTGACCTTCTCAGCTCAAAAATCAATCAGTTCATTGTTGCCCCATATGTACATACATGATCCCAGTTACATGATAAATCCCAGATCTCAGCGGTCGTAAGTTATCGCGATAACGAGAATCCGCGTGTAACGGACGGATCGACGGACGGACAGACCCGAAACAGCAATGCCTCCCGGTAAAAACCTTCGTTGCGAGAGGCATAAAAATAATTAACATACATTGGAAAAAGTAAACAAATGATTACATAAATTGGGGAAATACAAAATAATAAATAAATAAACCAGTTGGAAGGAAAAACAGCTACATGGCACATTCATTACAATTTTATTGTTAAGAACTGGGTTAAACAACAAATAGGGATCACATTCTACAGGTAAGTAGAAATAAATAGCTAAAATTGTTAATATAAAGCAAATGAAATATCAAGATTAGTATGTGCAATGATACAGTAATGTTATATTGATAATGTTAAACTACATTGTAAATTATGGCCACTATTATACATACAGCATGCATATATAACACATACCACATAATAAACCAATTTCATGAAGTACAGTCAAACCTGTCTTAGTGGCCACCCATCTTATGTGGCCACCTACCCATAGTGGCCCCTCAAAAGATTACGACCCTGTCTATTGTGGCCACTACAATCTTTTGTGGTCATGTAGCAGCCAGCAGCCGCTGATATTGTATCCCATTGTCAATATGAGAAGCTTGTTTGCTGCTTTGTAATTACACCATGAAAATAATACAAGAAAGTTCTTCTTATTTCCTGAAAGACTGGTTAGATTACAGACTTTAACCCTTTAGCACCTGAACCGCCCGAAACCGCCCCTCTTATTACTCCCTTAACCGCCTGAAACCACCCTTCTGTAAAATGGGCTTTAGTATCCAATGTACACCCGTAGTTCACTGAAACACACGAAACTGCCCGTCTTATGTCTCCCTAAACCGCCCGAATCCGCCCGTCGGTGAAATGCGCTCTAGTATACATTGTACGCCGGTCTTTTGCGCACTGTAGAGGGCAATATTGCTGTACCTTCCAGGGAACCATAGGCCATTTTCTACAGAGTCTTCAGTGGCTAAAGGGTTAAAATTGGTTCAATAGCTTGATGATTATGAACCAAATGGTTATACATTCAAATTATCAGGATTTATGTTTCTAAAGTTCACAAATTGATAACTCTAATCTACGTAAATGTCTTGCAGCATGTCCCTACTACACGATGTATAATATATGTATAAACATATACACAAACATAGATGTAATATATTTATATACTATATTATTAGAATGTATCTATCATGGGAATATAGTGAATATAAACATACACAACCAGACCAAAATATATACTCCTCCACCACCAAACATGAGCATGTGTCAAAATTAAAGATGGCTGTTAACCTATCTATACATGTACAAGTTATAGTTTTTATTTTCCTTGAGTACCCACTATAGACAGGTTTGACTGTATGCAATCTTAATTACAGTTCATTACATTGTGAACATATTTAATGAGTGACAACAATTTGGCCAAATATCAACTTTTATCTAAATGCATGCAACATTTATTATTTTTCAAATATATTTAATTATTAAAACTATTTAATTTGCTTAAAATTCCAAGAAATTAAAAGTGCCATACAAAATGGATTCACACAATGTGAGAAAATATTTATTTCAAAATATCCTAATGTCAGTGAAATTCTACATCACTACTTTAATTTGTAATTTATTAGTGGAAATAATTCATTAGCAAGAGAGATGTGAAAGGAAATCTACAGTCACAAATATGCACACAAAGTATATTAAAAGGACTGCTACATTGATTTGTCAATTTTTAGGTAGGTTAGAGGGCCAGAATTACCATATTTCTTTAGATTCTCTATTCATGAAACCAAACTTCAACCCAATTTGTTTTGTGTTTTTTTCCCTGTTTTGTTGCATTTTTTTCTTAAAATTTCCCAGGTAATTTTCCTTAAGAAGAATTTTTTACCTACTTAACATGTGTGAGATAATGTTCAAAGTGGAGATGAAAGCATCTGCTCGTTTTAATTCTTGTTTCCTACGGCCAAAAGCATTCAGATTGTTGAGAAAGTTTTGAAATGCAGTGATAATTATCTCGTTAATTAGCTTACCTTCATAGTTTGGTGGGCAAGTACAAGTGTAGCCATTCTCTCCATCCACACATGTGCCAGCCACACATGGCGTGCTGGCACACTCATCTATGTCAGTTTCACAGTTATCTCCTGTGTAACCTGAAAAGAAAATACACAAACAAAAATTATTTGACATATTCCATCTAGACCCTCTTTTGTGCAGACAAGAAGAATTTGTCCTAGCATTGCATCTGGTTTAACAATAGAGTGACTAGAGGCCAACTTTAGCTTTCAGTATAAGGGCATTTCCATGAATTATTGGACAAATCACAAATTATATAAATTGCTCTTTCTCGAATTGTATTACATTTCAATGGTTTAAATGGGTATGAATCATGAAGAAACAATGGGGGACATCATTTCTACTCTAAAATGTATGTCTTCAACAGCACCATCTAGGAGAATCAGAACCATACATGAAATACCACATGTGGGACTAGTGTGACTATATCTCAGTTTTATGAAAAATTATAATCTATTCTGCAGTTTTTTCCATGCCAATAACCTCTTCTCATTGTTTTGAAAGTAATAAAGCCCCACATATGCATACTAAATGTGAATAAGACATGAATAAACGCAAATTTGTGTGGAAGGACAAAATGTAACGTAACTAACCGTAACGTAACTAAGATTTTTATCAATAAGTTATATATCAAATGACTTATCAAGACACCAGAAATAGCATGGATACCACAGTTTGATTCAGTTGAAAATAGGTTGAGGAAACTTTGAGGACAAAGACTTGTCATTTTTTTCCATGTCCTATTTATGTAACGTAACTAACCAAAATTAAAGTTCTCGTTATTACCCACTGAAACATGTCTCATTATTTTGCTTGATGTTGTGAAGTAGGTGCCAGTCTAGAGAACTGGCAGTACCAAAACAGAAAAATAATATCAAAGCATATTCATGTAAGAGCCAAATGTTGAGTAAAGTTTGTCATAAAGTGTAGCGTAACTAATCATGGAATTGCCCATAAATAGTTGGTTTTTCTTGTAATTTGTTCATATCTGCATGATAACCTGATGAGTTGCAGATCGAAAAAGCTTCGTTATCAAACATGCTACTTTTTAAAGCAATTTGGAAATTTTGTAGTACCAATAAATTGTTCCATCTAGACCCCTTAAAGACACTATATAATATTGCGGAAGCTACACTTACAAAAATTGTCAAACTTTGATACATGTATCTGACATATCTGATAGTGTTTGAATGGACAAATACACACCCTAGAACACAGAACTTCAGACAGTTATGCCGTCACTCGTAAAATATGTAAAGATAAAAATCAGCAGATGAAGTATTGTCAGCTGACAAAAATTCTGCGACACAGCAGTCTGTGGGGAAAACTGGAATGGTCGTTCAATGATTTTCACTTTTTAAAAATACACATAATGATTGTTTTGAACTGCATTTTTTTCAGGGCCTCATTTTTAGACCTTATCAGAGACACTGGTAGCATGGGGAATCATGTAGCTCATATTCTTTAAACTGGTAGCATTGATATAAGATGCCTTTCATCCTCTCATTTTAAAATAAACAGTGGATGCTTAGATGAATGGGTGTCTCTCAAGTCTAGTGACGTCTGGGTAGTTTGTTCTCAATCTTTTGTCAGAAAGCATGTTTTCTTGCACATCAAACTGTCTTCAAATGGGTTAAATTCTCACGATCAATACAACTTGACAAAAATTACAAATAATCAAAACCATTACTTCTCACTTATTTTAACCACCCACATTTCCAATCCAAACACAGTAAATGAACTACAATGAGCAAAATAATAATGACATTTGGCGTTTAATTTACTGCAAATACCTTCACAGTATTTAACAAAATATGTTCATGTTTGGAAACATTTTTGACATGTTTTCCACATTTAGCATCAAACTTAAGCCCTTTTATCAAACTTTTACTTGCCCATTCCAGCAAGTAGATTTTCTATTTTCTTCATTTCTTACTTGCCTGACATAAAATTTAACTTGCCCTGGGCAAGCAGGCAAGTGCTACTGTCTATCAGTGCAACTATTCAAATTTGGTATGGTAAGGGTTAAAAGAAGGAGAATCTGAAGGACCACAATACAAATCAAATAAATAAATGAAAAATTCAATAACAGCAGACATACCTGCAACACATTCACAGGTGTAACTATTGACGCCATCTTGACACGTCCCCCCATTCCTGCAAACGACTCCCACACAATCGTCGGTATTGGTTTGACATAAGTCGCCGGTAAAGCCTGTCGGACAATCGCACCTATACGAAAGCTGTGTCCTGTCGGACACACACGTGGCTCCATTCTGGCACGTGACATTCTCGCAGTAGTTGATCTCGTACGCGCACCGAGTGCCCTCAAATCCATCAAGACACGTGCACGTGAACGGATCGGCACCGGGTGTTGGATTTTGTAGATCCACGCATGTTGCGTTGTTTTCACACGGACTATTATCACACGTCACAGAAATCTTTATTATGACACATAAAACAACATAAATACATAAGCTCAACTGCAAAAAGAATATTTGGGTTTGATTAACACAGGTGATTTTATACTACAATGTTTTGCATTATCTTATCTGGTTTCCAAACAAAGGAGAAATGAACAATTATATAATAGTAATATCATACTACTAGCATTACTCAGCATTTTGGAACAGTTTATCAATAATGAAATAAAGGAAAAATAGTTATGTGTTATATGAGATACTTCTGTGTCTAGTAAGACACATATTTTATTTTGAACTCTATTTCAGTAAAAAATGATAATTCATTCTCGTCATTTGTTGAATTTTACCTTCCCAAAATAAAACATATTTTCAAGTTGATAGAGTAAGGTCAGAAAAAAAAATGTTTTAAAAATGTCAGAATTTCAATATCAAATTGTCCTTCAAGTAATAAAAAACAAATAAATACACGCAAGTCGCATACAAACATGCAGTGACATACTAAGAGATGAAATGAAGTAAAAATAGATATAGTGTGGAGGCACTGGAATCTGATATCGGGGTAAAATTATTATAAGTTTTATTTATTTGTACCAACAGCTAGTAGTTGCACTATTTAAAATAGTACATGTGCAGGTACAGAAATTAAATCATACAAATATAATGTTCGTTTTTTTAATGATTCAGATAAAAGGCAGATACTGACTTGGAAGAGTTAGTGGTCTTAACTGCAGCTACTACTTACATTAAATTCACACATTCTGCCAGTGAAATCAGTAGGACAGGTGCATGTGAATCCATTCACTACATCTGTGCATGTTCCCCCATACTGGCACGGCGTGGAGTCACATTCGTTGATGTCGACAGAGCAATTGGCGCCCTCGTAGCCCGGCGTGCACGAGCAATTGTAGTCATTGACGAGGTCGACGCACGTCGAACTAAATTGGCACGGATTAGGATCACAGTCATCGATGTTATCTCCGCAAGTACGGCCCTCAAAACCAGGTACACAGCTGCAGGTGTAGTCATTCCAGACGTCGGTGCAGTTGCCATTCACGCAAGGTGAGGGATTACAGACATCGGCGCCAACGCAACCGATGGTCACCGTTGGCGTGATTTCAGCGTAAAACTGTTCCTCGTTGGTGGCGTTGTAGACGGATCGATTGAAGAACGGTAACAGGAAGGTGCCGATGCGTACTTCGTCCAGGCAGCCCGCAAACGATGTGTACTGACTGAAATATTCGTTGTTTGTGAAGTCGACATTTCCGAGGTATACCAGGCCACTACTGGCAGAGGTAATCACGTCTTGTAAAGCGCCCTCAAGTGAGGTAGATGCCGTTGTATTCTCACCGTCAACCGTTAGGATCGTCTGTGGGGAACCAAGCGTGAGCAGGACCTCATGCCAAGCCCCATCAGCTATAGCGCCCTCGTGGCTGATGACGTACCTCGTCCCAAGGTTGAAAGTGGCCACGATCTTTGACTGGCGGACGTCCAACGTGATATAATAGCCAAGCAAGCTGTTTGAGGCGTGCAGCAGGAGGCTGTATTCTCGTCGGGTGCGGAGGCGGAACGAAATAGTACTGATGTCCCTCGTGGTGTTAAGGCTGTTGTTGTATCTAATCATGGCTGTTGAGCCGTCAAAGGTGGCTGCTTCCACACCTACAAAATGAAGACAGTGTAAAGTACAAATTAAATTAAACAGTCAAATTAGATAAATTTTACAACAGCACTTATTTCTGGGTAATTCCCTTTCAGGTTGTCATTCATTGTAGGTGTAACTCTAAAATTCACAATCTTAGGAATCTTCCCTCTAAATACATAAAGACAGAGTATACAGCATAGTTTTGGTTGATGAAACTTTTCATAATTTTTTTGTAAAGTGTGGTATTATCTTGCCAAACATCACAAACCAATATCAAACCTACCAAAAAATGTATAGAATAAAACATATTGTGATATTTTAATGCTCAGTTGTTATCTGTACTTAATTAATTTCTGAAACATTGTTCAGCATTTCAAACTTTTCAGAGTATTAGCCCGTTGCCTCCGAGATTCTCAAAATCCCATAGAGTTAACACAGGCCACATCCGGTTCCCGTAGCCAACGGGTTAATAGAAGATACAGGTCTATCTGAAAAAAACAATATGAGAAAATTTCATTTTCACCATTTACCCAAACTGTACAGTGCCTGTAAAATGACTGATTTCAGTAGTGCCACAAAAGACCATGACAACTGCAATGCGAACATTTATATAATTCTTCACTTTTCAAACAGTCTTGGTAAAATAATATATATATATATATATATATATATATATATATCCTGCGAAATTGTTTACTATTAAAGACCCAATTTAACATTGTGGAGCTTCAATTTAAAAAAAATTAGTCAAAATTTTATTTCTTTGCATTCCAAGCCAATAGAGTACTATCCAACCGAACAGAAAGTTGAGAACTGTGATTTCAGTTGACTTACACTCATAGCCTCCATCTCTATCTACACACATAGCTCCCCCGGGACACGGACTACGGGAGCAAATAGTCTCCTCCGAGCAATTCTTCCCGCCGAAGCCATTAGGACAATCGCACTCGAAATCATTCCACGTGATTGAACACACGCCATCATTCTCGCACGGCTCTGGATCGCAAGTATCGTCGCTCCTGCACATGCTGATCACATTTGAGTTGGTGGAAATGGGCATGCTGTCGATGACAAAGCCGGGGATATTCAGCGGGAAGAATTCTAAAGAGTAGTTGTTGTATTTGAGGTCCCACAAGCAGCCCTTGAAATAGTCCGAACTTGTGACGGCCTCGGGCAAGCCTGCGGCAGTGAAGTCGGGCACGCCACCTACAAAGAACTCGTCAAATGAGGGCTCACTGTTGGCTGCTAACGTGGCAGTCACAGGGGTAGATGAATCGAGCGACAACGAAAACATGTTGGTTTGACGTGTCACCTCCAGAGTGTGATAATTCCGCGTCGGACTACAAATCTATCCACAAAAATCTCTTCCATTCTCCCTCCTATTGTTGTTGTGGCTTGAACCGTGTCATTGTCCACCGACAGAACGATGTACTCTGATCCCACAGTGGTGTAGAAGAGAAGTCCGTACATCTCTCGTGTTCGGAATATGAGCCTGATGACATTCTCTGAAGGTGACAGTGCCGAGGAGGATGCGTCAAAAGTGGCATAGCTGGTTGTATTTTCAAAACTGAATGTCCCTTGTTCGAAACCTGCATTCATAATAGAAAAATAAACACAATATGATTATCATTATGGGAATAAACTGTACAAAATGAACAGCTCTTCATTGTGGTACTGATTATCACATCATGATGTTGTAATCCAGGTACTTTAATCATTTACACCTCTGAATTTCCACTGACTGGGCATTGATTTTTTTGTTTATTTGACAATATTGTATATATTTCTTACTTAAATGTTACCCTTTCACTTATTTGATGATAGTACTCATAATAGAATATGTCAGTTTATAATTTAATTGACTTACTTCTAATGAGGTCCAGGTAGTATAATGCAGTCTGGTTTAGTGTAGTCTTCTATAGTCTATAATGTAGTTTAATGATTGGGACAAATCTAGTCTCATCTATGCTAGTTTAGTCCAAAATTTTAGTCCAACAGAGCTCAGTACTCTGGTCCTTTTTAATCCTGTCTAGCCCAGTGTAGTTCTGTATTGTTCCCATGAATCAAATAAAATCAAGAAATTATACACTGCCGTTAAACGTCAGTGACATCACTGGGAGACATCCAAAATGCCTCAAGCACAAATTGAGTTTAAACAAAAACTAGCTAGAGTATTTACTCGGGCTGGAAGGATTTGTCTTGAATTTGTTTACTTGGGGAGAAACAAGCTTAATTTACCAGTACTGAGTCAATCTCTGGCCCTGATACAAATTAATCCCATAGCAAACTACATAACAAATTCCACTGTAACAGCATTTTCTGATAGAGATTGTAATGTTTGTAAAACAACAAAGAAATGTGTGACTATGAAATTTTCACAGCAGAAACATTCAACTATATCTGATTCTGAAAGCACTGTGTCCGAAATTGAGAATTACTTTTAATCTTTTCATTTCCCTTTATAAAGGTTAATGACATGATTGGGAGTAGTCTTCGACTAGGGGTGAAACTATTCTAGAATCACGTAAACTGTGCAAGGATTCTACTGTAAAAAATTTGTAATCAAAAGTTGACTCATTTTAAAATAACTTCCATCACTATGCCTTGTGACAGACAAATTTTGTTTTGTAGCTTTGTACTTTTTTCTCGAGGCTTGAGAGGAATAAAGTGCTGTTATGCTCATGCTTGATTCCCCTAAAGTAAACAAATTCATGATAAATCCTTCCAGCCAGGAGATACATTCCTGCTGGTGTATCTTTGCTATAATCTTTCAACCAGTTTGGTTCAAGAGGCATTTTTTATTTCCCCCAATCATGTCACTGCCCATTAAAGGTTAGTGACATGATTGGGAACACTTAAAAATGCCTTAAGAACCAAATGAGTTGAAATATATGCCAACTATACACCAGCTGGATTTGTCTCTAATTTGTTTACTTAAGGAGAATCAAGCATGAACATACTAGGATTTTAATTCTATCAGGGCACGATAAAAATAGGACCCATAGGGAGCCACACTGCGGGTTTGCCTGCCACGAGGGATATTGACATTAGTTATTTTAGAATGAGTCAACGTTTGACTACAAGATTTTCACAGGAGAATCCTTGCATAGTTTACTTGATCGTAGAGTACTTTCGGCCCAAGTTTAGGACTACCCCCAATCATGTCACTGCCCTTTAACTCATATGAAGAAGACTTACTGTATTCACAACTGACTCCCGTGTATCCCAGTCGGCATTCGCAGGAGTAGGTCCACCACAGATCGGTGCATATCCCCCGCCCATTGCAGGGGTCAGGGGCACACTGGAGTGTGCGACTGCACCCCAACTCCACGGGAGGGGTCGATGGAACTGGACCGGGTGGCAGAATGAAATCCCCAAACACGTCTTTGATATCCCGCATGCAACCCGTGTAGGCTGCACTAGTTTGAGTTTGTTCGTATCCTGTCGTCCCTGGCGGAATGTGACCAAAATACACCCGACTAAATGGACCCACCGAAAAGGAGGCGTCGAATGGCTTTTCTTTGCTACAGACACCAGACAGACATGTCTCTGAAGTGACAGACATGTACACAGATGACGACGTCATAGACACTTCGACGGTATGCCATAATCCATTATTCAGGTCTGACCCAAGGCTGTCTATACTCACTGCAGCCGCTTGGTCATTTACTGTAAGATATAGGCTTCCGCCGACCATTTCAACGACTAAGCTATCACCGAATGCTGGGTCTGCAAGCAGCAAGCGACCATCGGGAATTGTTGTTGCAAACGATAGGGTGAAATTGAAAGACTGCTCGTTACTGATAAAATCATATTGAATGTACTGGCCTGCCCCCTCGTTGCCACGGAAACTGGACGATGTATTATCAGCACAAAACTCTCCCATGAATCCTGGTGTACATGTACACGTGAACTCGTGCATGTCTGTACTTTGGTTGTATGACGGTACGCAAGTTGCACCGTTGAGACAGTCCATGTTGTTATCGCAAGCGGTCAGAAGAACAGTGCAGTTCACACCACCCCAGCCCTCTGCACACATGCAACTGTACTCATTCACCATATCCATGCAGGTAGCCCCATTCATACACGGGCCGGGAGCACATTCATCGATATCCACGGTGCAGTTTACGCCTTCCCATCCGCCCGCACAGTCGCACCGATACTGATTAACTTGGTCGACGCACGTTGCTCCATTCATACAAGGCCCCGGTTCGCATTCGTCAATGTCGATGTCACAGTCGGAACCCGTAAAACCTGGCTGACAAACACACACATATCCACTGGAGTTTGCAAAGCTGAACTCAGATGGCAACAAGTCACGGTATGGATTGTTTGGACTGTACAACGTTTGATTGGATAACTCCAAGCACAATGCTTCGTTCTGGCAAGGAGCATCGGCGCATTCGTTGATGTCTACGCCACAATTCTTCCCCTCGTACCCATCATGACACGAGCAATTGAAGTCTTTCACCAAGTCTTCGCACGTCGCATCATTCATGCAGGGACTGGACGCGCAATCGTCAATGTTGTTTGAGCAGAACGTTCCATTGAAACCAGTATCAGTACAGTTGCACTCAAATCTACCGTAGGAACAAAAACAAACAACAGAGAAACCATTCATTACTATTTCACTACTTTCAAAATTATATTGATTTTTGTTTAATCATAGAGTGGTGATATTATTGACATAAAATACATTTTACCCATAACTGACTGTTTTTGCTCATTTGCTAGATAAGAAGTGTCTACATGTAAGTTTACATTTCATCTAGATTCAAAAAGTTGTAACACTGTTGCAATTTTTTTCAATGTGTTTGAAACTACACACAATTTTAATACTGACACATGCCTGTTTTTTCTCCAACAGAAGAAGAAACAATTTGGCATAAATAGTAAAAAAATCTATTTGACAGATAATGAGCTTGAGCTTACCGGTAATCATTTGGTTCAACTACATGAAAGCAACTACTATTTTGATTCTGTGGCAAATGGCAATATCAAAGGGGATAATGATTAACACTGTTCTCTACAAACTATTCAAAGAAAAAGAAAATGTTTAACTTACACTAAAAATTAGATGAAGAAAGAATATTGATAGCATACTGGGTTTGTGCATATATAGATACTAAAATACCTACGCAGTTGGTGTTACAATTTATGCAATTTGGATTATTTCAACAGATTTTAGGTTATGAAAACTGAACAGCCCCTTTTACTAATATGCAAATCAAGAACACCCATCTATGACTAAACTATGCTGCAGTATTGCTAAGATCTATGAGACTGAATGCAAACTTTTATTTAGACAAGGAATCGCTGCTTGCATTTCTGAACTATTCCAAATGGACAATATAATCAGGTTTGCAGAAGGTCAGTGAATTAAATGTTAGGTCAAAAAACAAAATTATGTTGCCCCAAGTTGGAAATTTTGGAAATTGGGTCTGTCAGTTGATTTTTAGGGTTTTTTTTTATTTATTATCTTAATTTTTTCTTTTATGACAGCAAAACCTGGAGGTAACCAATAGTACGTACCGTACTGTGCAAATATATACACAGGACAAAACTGTGTGAGAATTGAGTTTCCCAATAATTTTTATGGGTTTTTCAAACGGGCAAAATGCATAAAAGTGCTGTTCTAAATCATTGAATACGAATTTTAGTAAATTCTTCCCTTAAATCTGACATTTTCTCCCCAAAATAGTGAGTTTGTATATTGTTGGTCGGCATAAAAAAACACACTTTACGGTTGGTTGCTTGAGGGAAACATAACAATTTTTTAGGCCTTATTATTTTATTTCATTTTTCAAACCACATTTAATGCATGAATGTTAGGTAAGAGAGCACACCCCTGTATACGGACTCAGTAGTTTGTTTGTTTGTTTGTTTTCAGATAATTAATACCCTCACGTCATCAGGAGTCAGGACCCTGATTTTTCTCAATAATGTGCCATTACCACGGCAACACAGTTTCCAACACACTCAAAAAATATGTCGTGCGCATCTTCATCCAAGTCTCCAATGTGTGAGCCAAATTTCATGAGCATTGCTCCACAAGGACCAAAACTGAGAAAGTAGTTTGATCCACAAAATTTGCAGCGGACCTACCGCCCAGATGCCCAACTGTACGCTGATTCCTATATACCCCTTTCAAAGTTTGTTTGGTGGAGGTATACATATCTCAAAGTAGAGCACTGATGTCACTACATCATGTATATTTACTAGAAGGGTGCATCTTATGGTGCAAATATACTAGTACAAAAAAAAAAAATACAGAGTGAGGGTATATATTCACAAAGGGGAATGTACTATGAGTTTAGACGTAGTGATGAAGTATGGAAGGCTTTTGGGTAAAAAATGACTACACATTACAACCAGTTGATTTTAAACCTCTGGCAGTATCAAAAATTACTTCATGTCATATGAACAGAATTGAACATACTCAAGGTCTTAATTGAAAGCCACTTTCCAAATCTATACATCTTTACATCTGATCCAGGTTTGATAATACCCTTTGTGAATATTAGCCACATGATTATTTCCAAATTTGATTTTGATATTGCTAGAAATTATAGCGATTATGATTGGTCATGAAAATAAAATAGGGGAGACTTGCTCTCATGCAAATAGCAATATTTGGATTCTAGCTTGTTTATCATAAATATCAGTCTTTTATTCATTTATCATATTTAAATTGTGATGAGGGGGAGAGCAATGAAACATTACTATTAACTGTACTTTTGATGGACACAAGAGGGCACTACACAATGTAGAACTGTGGGGTGCTGCATGATGCAGAATATGCAAATCACAGATCAACATGGTCTGAAGGATTTAAGGGGAAAAGACTAGAATGTGTGAGAGGGCAGATAATAGAAAGCGCATGGTTGGCGTGCTCATGTTTAAATATGCAAATCATAACACAGTCTTTACAGGAATTTCCAGGCAAAGACTGCAGGGAAAAGATAGACTGTGGTGAGGGTAGACAATAGAGGAGCCCTAATGTAGAGCACTGAAATTTCCGCTTGTTGCAGAATTGTCCATGGAAATATGGAATTTGAGGGTATAACCCAGAAACAGCATTGTGAACAAAATGAAGAATGTCATTTCTAAAAATTTCCACCAAAGATGAGATTATATTTATGAAAAAACTAACTAATTTACCAAAAAGATGCCTAAATTAAAAGCAAAGAAATCCATTGATTACGTGTAAATAGTTCCCCAAACCCCGAATCTAAATCCCCATATGCGGCGCCTAAGTAGCTTGCGTTATTTGTGATTTTTTTTGCCCAAACTAAAAATTCAAAATCGGAAAAATTGCAAAATTACAACATGGAGAAAAATACGGAATATTGACATTTTGTAAAATGGCAGAAAATGGATTTGAATTTTGTAAAACATAAAAACTGTAATTTAGCATTATGTAAAAATGGAGAAAAACGGATTTGACATTAGTAAAACAGAAAACTTTGGGCTCTACCCTAATGGCCTGGATACCACATGCAGTAACTTACCCCGAATGTACATTGCTGTAAATGTGACAGAAGCAAGGAATGAATAGTAAGAACAAGAAATGAAGCTGTGAAAATGATGGAAAAGTGTGTGGGCATGTCCTCTCAAACCATGAAAAAGTTCAAGTTGTCTTTTCCTTGTGACTGTTGAAGACATTTCAGTTGTGTTTCAATAATTTTGTCAACTTTATGTAGCATTAAAATCACACGAGAATATATAAATGCGAAGTTGGTAATATCAAGGAGCTTGTACACTAATAAAGAATTTGGTTTTGTTTTGTTTTGTTTGTTTGTTTTTTTGCTTTTTTTTTTTAAAGATTTTTGAAGAGTGGTGGGATTTTGTTGGTAGTGTGCAAAATAAAACAACCAGACACTTTCAGCAGCTTACCTCAGAATGCTTAAGAATTTTAAGATCACCTCTTCTTTAAAAGCCTGTGAAATGCTGTAATTTACCAATTAAATTTCACTTAAAAGTTCTTGGTTCAAGCAACAACACAGTTACTGTCAAATGGCCTAGTGAAATTCTACCAGGAAGTTGCTGCATTTTGTGAGTTTTTAAAGAAAATTTGACATTAGGAATTCCAAGAAAATCTGTGGAAAGTTTAGGTTGTCTGGTGACGTTTTTTCTGCACACCACTTTAAAACCCTCATTGTGCTGGAAATGCAGATTCACACCACCATTAATACACAAAACACATAGAGCTGCATAATGCTCCAGCATGATAAGAGTTAAATGAAAGTGTAATGATCTCCTATAATTTAGTCACAAAGATAAGACAACTAGAAGGATGTGAAAAGTTCATCATTCAAGATAAGTGCCCATTGCCCAAATGTACAAATACAAGAGTAAATGAAATGAAATGTAGAGAAATTGCTGCCAAGTATTCCAAAAACAATCCAGAGAAATTCTAGAGATGATTTAAGATATATCTGGAAAAATGAAATCACACATTAAGTAAAACATGCACATCCAAGATAAATTTTGAGATGTAATAGTAGAGCAAACACCATGAACCATATGATATAACAAAATGATTTTAAATTCTTGGAGAGAAAAAAAACTGTCAAGTTTCACTCAACCAACTCCTGTACTACAAATAATACTCCACCTGGGCTTGGACTGATGGACTCACTTATTATTGTCTGTCTGTTTCCCTCATCAAAATGACAACACATACAGTAACATGTAATACACCACTTTTGATATTCACTGCCTGTGAGTGATCACCTCCGCCAAATTTCTTAACCTATGGCATGATGGGAAATATGTGACACAGGCATTATCACTGAATCAGGCCTACTGATATGCAAAATAAGATGCCCCTTTCTCTACCTATATGAAAGTGTGCGGAATATTGCCTTTAACATTTTGTTTTCCATGCAAGTTTGTTATCTTTCGCAACTTTATGACCCCAATATGTTTCTGCTCTCGATGTTTCTGTCTTTCTTTGTATCAATTGTGAATGAATAAGCTCATTTTGAAGAGTAGTAGTGGATAACGGTTCTTTGAAAATCGTGATTGTAGACTCAAGCAGAAAAAGGAAATAAAAAATAAGTTGGGCACATTTTCAGACGGAAACTGGTTCTCTGAATATGCAAGATGCATCGCTTCTTTACCACGAAATTGGGTAAAACATCTAAAAATGAATAACGTTCACCTGTTTCATTATTTTAAAGAAATTGAAATTAAATGGTATGCTTGAATTTTCTGGATAGGAAATCAGACTTTTATAAATTGGCCGAGTGTGAACTAACACTTTCTTTATTCTCCACAAAGAATGTAAACAAATATAACTGAGGTCACCATCAATGCAATGCCTCGTCACAGATGGCAATTTTCACAATCAACCTGTTGCCTCAGAAATTCTGAAAATCCTGCAAAGTCAAACACAGGGCACATTCAGTTCTCGTAGCCATCCGTAAAATTCCTGATATTTTTTTTTTAAACCTCCATAAATCATTACTCATTGTTTGATTATTCCACAAAGCCTGTATGGACTACATAATAAAATAATAAAACGCAAAGAGGGATTTTTTTTTTTACTTATAGTGATGGAGACAGAAAGATGTGGTGTCCCATGATCACAGTGATACACATTTTTAGGCAAAAAAAGTGTCATCTGCAACCAGGCCTTGCATTGACAGTACGCACAATTCGTGTAAAGAAATAAGAACACATAATTCCCAAAATCACTAAAAATGAAAATAGAGAAATAATGGATGACATGAAAGATGATGATGATGATTTAAGCAAATGCCAAAGAAACATATTGCACCAAATGCTGTACATGTACATAATATGACAGCTTTACAGAGAGTAATATTGAAAAAGAAAAGTCTGGTTTGAACACAAAATCGTTCTCACAAAAAAATTAACCCGTTGCCTCCGATATTCTGCATCCCATCTAGAGTTAACACAGAGCATATCCGGTTCCCGTAGCCAACATGTTAACGGCTAAAATTCCCTAATATCAGTTTTATATCTCATCTGATTTTGAAAAATTTTGAATCAAATCTTGGTTTCTGTATTTTTTTTTTTTTTTTTTTGGGGGGGGGGGGGTTCCATTGGACTCACACTTCTATGTAAACGTGATATTGGTACATACAGACCAAAATTAACATGTGTTTGGAATCCATCCTCTACCAAAACAGACTGGTACATAGTTGCCTTAAAGCCCAAATTTAGTTTTGGGAATTTTTTTTTATATTTGAAAGCTTTATGCCCAAAGGTCATATCACACCAATAACAGGTTCTGAATATCTTTGGTGTTTTTTTAAATTAATTAATGGAAAGAATCTCGGGGGGACCCCAAGATGGGATTAACCCCAAAATTTCGACTATATTTTACATTATAGATCCCCGCATCCAAGGGTTAATAAGTGTGTTAAAGCTCCCAACGCTTTAGTTATTCGGGACTTTTTTTTTATGTTGAACAAGCTTTAATGGCCAAAAAGTCAGTATCCCAGCCACATAACAGATTCTGAAGTGTTTTTTTTTACATCTAATTGGGGTGGGGCGCGACCCTTCCGGAGGATTTTGATTAATTAATTAAAAAAAAACTAAAGACATTCAGAATCTGTTGATTGCTGGGATGGATATGATTTTGGGCCATAAAAGCTTTCAAATAAAAAACAAAAAACAAAACTAAACTTGGGCTTTAAGGTTATCCGAGTTATACCTCATCAGAAAGAGCAGACTCTGTACTTTCTGATGAGGTATAACTCTGATAACCTTAACACCTTATTAACCCTTTGGATGCTATAATGTAAAATACAGTCGAAAGTTTTGGGGGTACCCCGTAATCTCGGTGGTCCCCCCCCCCCCCCCAAGATTTTTCATTAATTAATTTAAAAAAAACAAAGAAATTCAGAATCTGTTATTGGTGTGATATGACCTTTAGGCATAAAGCTTTCAATAAAAAAAAATCCCCAAAACTAAACTTGGGCTTTAACCCCATCATAAAATTGCGACAAAACTCCACACGTTTTGTACGTAAACATGCTGCGTGTAGTCCTGAAAGTGTAAAACACAGCCAACTTTACTATTCCTCACACAAATATCTCACCTATTGATAAGGTTCAAGCAGTCCCCGCCATTTTGACATGGTGAGGACGCACACTCATTGATATCCAACTGGCAGTTGGTACCGTTGAATCCCGGCACACACTCGCACTCGTAGGCATTGATGAGGTCAACGCAGGTCGCGTTGTTGGCACACGGGTCACTGGCACACTCGTTGATGTCAATGCTGCAATTCTTGGACGTGTAGCCCGGCACGCACGTACAGCTCCAGTCGTTAACTAGGTCATTACACGTGGCACCGTTTTCACAGGGCATAAACTGTGCACACTCGTCCAAAAGTATATTGCAATTGTCTCCAATGTAACCTGCTTTGCAGTAGCATACTCCGTCTTGACAAATGCCATTGCCATTGCAGGGATCGGGATAGCAAGTATCTATCTCTGTACAATCCGCACCGGTAAAACCATTAGGACACCTACACTCAAAGCCGTTGACAAGATCAAAACATATTTCAGCAGTGTTGTCACAAGTCACTCCGGCACAATCATCAATGTCGATTTCACAGAACGTACCTAGAAGTTAAGCAGAATAAGAAGAGAACATAAACAGAATTTGAATTTATACATGATGTCCGAAATCATTAATTTATCTGCATGGAAAATGTCTAAAACTACAAACTGGTTGAGAACTTATACATGCAACTCTGCTGAAAATCTCCAAATATATCATACAGGACAAATGATCATAGTCAAGATCACCTTTCTACGTCTATTTCCACCAAACTTCCTTGAAATTGGGCCTGTACAGGGGCCTATTTCACATCAGTGGATAAGGGAATGCAGCATTTGCTCAATGGGACAGTTTTGTATCTTACAATTTACCATAAGGAACCAAAACTTCAAAGAATCTGTATGTTTCCC
>JZLH01S0085124.1:238-14658 GCA_001188425.1 Eucidaris tribuloides | reverse complement strand
AAAATCCCCAAAACTAAACTTGGGCTTTAACACCCCCCCCCCCCAACAAAATACCTGATTTGTTGTAATGACTTTAGAAGATGAACTTTGTTAAGTCTTTCAAGTGTGTATTATAAATAAAACCTGAAAGTTGTAGCTACACAAATTTGTACATACAGTAGGCATATACAGTACTTAAAGGCAAGGTTTATGTTTCCAGTTTAAGAAATCTGAGCTACATGAGCGTCCATGTTACTAGTCTCTCTAACAGAGTCTAAACAAGAAGCCCTGAAAAAAATGCAGTTAAAAATGATCATTAGCATGTGCTAATAAAATGTGAAAATCAATGAGCGACTTTTCCCCCCATAGATTGCTTATATGCAGCTTTCACAATATTAACCAATGCCTTCTTCATTTATTCATTTACTTATGTGAAAGTCTGTCTTTTCAACTTCAAACGCAATATCTTCTGAATGTATCACAGGCTTAAGGACACTTCATGGGAAATTGAACTAACCAAAGCACAATCTAAACATAGTAGATTCCGAAAAAGTGTTCACTGAAATCAATTTTGGTACGAGTTGCCCAGAATGAATTTGCTGTCCCATTAACTTACCGCATCCCACTTACTTACCGCATCCCACTTGACTGTCTAGGGGACATACGCCCCAATCTACCGGTGACCAAAATGATGCACCCGCCAATCCTACATTCAAGATTTCCCGAAAACATCCTGTGAAACCGTTTCCCACCGTAAATGCTGCTGATCCCGTCAAATTCAACTCCAGCAGAGTGGGGTTCAGAGTCGGCGAGGCTAACTCAGTCACGTTGTTGTCCACCCGCAATTCCAACGTGCCAGCAACGTACGAAAAGTCCACAAGGGTCCAGATATTGTTATTAAACCCTGCCCCTACCATTGTCTGTTCATCTCCACCGCCAACATTCCACGTCACGACCATTGACCCGTCCGTGCCGTCTACCGACACGCTGATAGAATGTCCGCTCACTGAGCTGCTTTGCGAGAATAATTCGCCACCCGTGCAGTCGCTGAACACAAAATGTCCTTTGCTCTGTTGGGCTAAATTGCTAATTGTCTCCACGAAACAATGTGCACATTGAGTTATACTATCTTGTGGACCTAAAAGAGTCCTGCAGAAACACGCGTCGGAGGAGTATACCTTGTAACAGAAGGAAAAAAAACAATGAGGTCAAGTTATACGATGTAAGTGATGATGCAAACTCCCATTACTTTATTGCCACGGGACAAGTTTGAAATCATGGGTGGGCAAGAAATCATCCAGTTTACTTAGCCCAAACAGACATTGTTTTACCCTCTCTCTTCCCCCCCCCACCACCACTTAAACTTACAAACCTAGTCATATAAAAATACATAACAATATTTTTTCAAATAAATATGGAATACACCATAAATGAAAGAGTATAGGCCTACATAGTTGAGAAAAGGGTATACATACAAATAAGATCTTTCCTTTGATATCTTAACATGTCTTAAAAATGTATGTCATTCTGTATTCATTGTTTGTCTTGCTCTGCAACATGTTGCTACAATATATGTTTGCATGGGATTAGGAGGTGATGATGATGATGATGATGATGATGATGATGACGATGACAACGACAATGGATGATGACGATGACCATGACAATGATGATCATGATGATCGAAGATGAAAACGGTGATGATGGATGATGATGATGATGATGATGATGATGATGATGATGATGGCAAGTCAGAGGTTATTACGCGCCGCATCACGGTGCACTGTAGAGATCTGTCTCTACAGTGCACCGTGATGCGGCACGCTACGCATTGACCACACAAAACAACGATCACAAATGACACATTTTGCAAGCTGTGTGCGCTAGACGATCATGTGTTTCGCACGCCCATCGGGGCTATAAAGTAGCTTGCGTGATTCATGCACTGGCAGGAATACGGTGCGGGGACAGCGAATGATACTTTGTGTACATGGTCTGCATGATCTCGCGCGACAAAATAAATTGTATTTTGGTAATCTGGCTTTGATATTTTTGGCTGGAAAACCAAGTCAAGTCGCCTGTTAACTTGGGAGACATGTGAGGAGGAGAATACTTCACGGAAATATCACGCTGAGAAGAGTATCAGCCCAATATTTTCAGGTAAGGAAGACAGTGTTTAGAGGCATTCTATTACATGATACACAGACCTGCAATACGTGTATTATTTTGATGGTTAGTTAATTCAGCCTATTTTTCGGCAATAATTATTTATCGATAATTATCGATATCGGTAAGGATTTTCTTACCGATATATCGTTAAAGAATTTCTCAACGATAACAGGCCTAATTGTAGATGTATTATCAACACTACACATGTAGTAAGTCCTTGTTCACGACATAACTAGAGCTGCCAACCTCTGCTAACCAAAAAAAAAACATGCTGATCCAACGACTCATAGTAAAAAATCATGTTTTGAAGGCAAAAAACATATTTCGGTACAAAAATGGTTAAATTAATAAAGCATGCCAATCAAATTTATGGAAAAAAACATATTCTGTTACTTTTGATGAAGAAAAAAGTATACTAAAGATTGTTAAAACATATAAGTTGGTAGCTCTGCATAACAGATATTTTAAATGCAGATTCAGATTGTACAAGTGAATTTTGCACTCCACGAAATCGTACGATAAATTGTGAGACTATCATGAGGAAAATCTTTTGCATGAAGAGACAAGGAAATAAATGAAGCATAACACTTTCCTCAATGATGTTACATTATCACTCAAAATAGTACATGCAGGTGTATACATGTACCAGCACATCTCTTTATTAACTACTTAAGCACTGTTTAACAATGCTTTGAATTTCACATCACAGATCTGAGCTGTGTGGCCTTATGATATCAATGTCTTAAGTGTGCTGTAAAAATGAAGCCCTGAAAATATAGCACTTCAAATGGCATCAAGTACTTTAAAAATGTGAAAAATCTATGAGTAAACTGTTCTACAATACATATTTTTTGTGAAGACTGTGGTGTAAAAATGGGTGTGGTACTTTAGCAGAGATTCCCCAATTAAAAAGGAAATCATACGGTTCAAGTTTTAATTTTTTCTTAAAGGCACTGAATAACAATGTTTCCATTTCAAAAAATGTTAGCTACATGATTCCCACTGCTAGTAGTGTCTTTGATAGGGTCTAAAAATGAAGCCCTGAAAAAATTGCAGTTTAAAACGATCATTAAGTGCTTTAAAAAAGTGAGAATCATTGAGAGACCATTCCAGCTTTGCCCCATAGACTGCTGTGTTGCAGAATTTCCTATCGCCCGATAGGAAATTCATGTGCCAATTGTATTTGTACATATTGCACTAATGACAGTATAACTGTCCAAACTTTTGTATTCTAGGGTGTTTATTTGTCCATTCAAGCACTGTCAGATAGGTCAGATTGCAAAGTTCAACAATTTTTTAAATGGGTCTTCCACAGTGTTATATAGTGTCTTTAACTTATCAGTTCATAAAATTGACAGTTCAAGCACCTCCTTGAATTTGTATGACTTGTAAGAGAGATACATGTACAAGTGAAACTAAGATGTCATTTCTGTGGTTGAAAGAGAATAGGCCTATATGTACATCCAGGCCTCTTATATGCACTATTTGGCCCATTATGCTTTAAATTCTATCTATTAGGGAAATTACATGAAAAACTAATTGAAGCTTTACAAGTGTTTCAAGTGCTAATCTCATCCAAAATATTTCTAATAATATATATACAAGGTTAATCAATTAAACAATTGTAATGTGGAATAACATGTCACAGTTCTATTACATTTCCTCATTTGTACAGTGATATGTTCCATCAATCAACTGATCATTAGCTAGTGATCATAACAATATTAGGTATAATTGATGATTACTGCATTAAACATATAAAAATTTTCAGTATGCTTGACATAATTGCAAGATCAACAAAAAGCTTGAACTGTAACATACTGACAATTGATATGTGGAAAAAAAACCTTATGGATCATTCCATTTAATAATAATAATAACAACAACAATAACAATAATCATCATCATCATCATCATCATCATCATCATCATCATCATCATCCATATTTTATTCAAAATAGACATCATAAATAGAAATCTTCCGAAAATTCATTTTCCCAATTGATCGTGGGCCCGGCAGCCACTGAGCAGCGCCAGATCGACGTTGCTCTATCCCTTAAATCATTGAACGCCAAACAGGGTAGCAGCAACTCCCATCTTTTAACGTCTTTTGGTCTGACGCGGCTGGGGTTTGAACGGGCTTGAACTCCCGACCTCCTGGTTGTGAGGCTGACGCTCTACCAACTGAGCCAACACACCGGTACATTTGCTTGTAATAAGTTTGATCTTGTCAGCCAAAAGAACAAAACAAACACACACACACAAACACACACACACACACACACACACACACACACACACACACACACACACACACACACACACACACACAACATCACTCATCACTAGCAGCAGACCACAACACATTCACAGCAGGACAAAGACACAACCCACAGCCACACATCAAACACCACCACACACAAAAACACACAGCACACACACACACAAAACAACACACATCGCACACGCACAATCACACAAAACATCACACACACAGGCCAGACACACACAAACAGCAGTTCTGTACATGAAAAGTTAAAAGTGTTGAAGATTTTACTTCACTTAAGCCTCAGGACAACTTCAAGACTTAGTTAATTAATGTAGTAGTACATGAGGTTAATTTCAATTGTAGTTGTTTAGTTGGTTAGCTTAGTTAGTAAGTTAGTTTAAGTTAGTTAGTTAGATTAGTTAGTTAGTTAGTTAAGTTAGTTTGTTAGTTAATCACAGCTGTTAAGTTTGACAATACAACGATTAAAGCAAATGTAATTTAAGTCTTGTAGTCAAACCATATTTTGAGATCATGTAACCAGTATAGTTGGTTCATGTAGGTCATAAGCCATGTAATAAATTACATGTATCTAATAAATGAGATCATTTCCACACTGAGCTGGTAACGAGAAAATGCAAACTAGTTACTAAAAACCAGAGAAAATCCTCCTTTCTGATATGGCCAAAATATCTCATGAGAGAAATAGTCTACACAATAAATGTTCATTCTCATATACATGTAGTACATGTGTACATTATATGTTAAATCAAATAAATCTTGAAGTAGAATGTGAAAGAAACTGCCCAAGCAGTATCACACCCTCTGTCAAATAACAGTACCTGTCACGTCCTTCTAACCTCTGACCTTTAACTTAATCAACCAATCAGGGGCAAAATGACTGATGTAGAGAGGAAGCCATAAAATACAACTACATGTTACATAGCATCCTAAGACAAGACAGTATCTCTAGTAGATCCATGTAAACATAAAATCCGGCCAGGAGTGCGCGAATGTACACTGGGTCATGTGGTATGTCCTGTTTCTCAGACCCTGCATCAATGCAACCTTTACAATCTTCTTTGAGACATTACCTACAAGGTCAGAGCAGTTGTACTTCAGCATAATTTGATCCAGTTCATTGATTTTCCTTTTATTAATAAGGCTGCATTTTGGATTTTGGTTTTTTGATCCCTTTGCTTTCACTTCAATCTAAGTCAGAGCATTTCAGTTTCAAACGAAATGGGAAATGGGATCAAGTTTTATGATTTCAATTCAATGTGTGTGTAAAGGCTTCCTTTGGGAAATCACAGAATTTGTTTAACAAGCTGAATTGAAACACGGTCATACGCATGCAACATTCCATTCTCCCTTGCGTAATGTCTCCAGTCGCATGAAACTGTACGATACCACAACCCTGCACATTCAGAGATTCAGAGATAAAATATCACCACATTAATCACATGAGCAAGAGGTTAAAATCCCCCACGACATATTCGCACTCAGAGTCAGAATTGGGAGGAAATAAAATCCGCAGAAACTGACAATGGCGAACTGGCAGCCGCCCGCAGTTCAATATCAGATGTCTCTCCAATGATTTTGACAATCACTTTCTAATTCTATGCCAAAGAGCTCTAACTTCTACTTTGACCTTACACCCTTCAGAAACATTCCATTCCACCATGAATACCATGTCAGTCTTTGGCAGGTCCGTACCTTTGATAATTTTACTTTTTAAAACCACTATTTTACACGACCCAAAATTATTATGGACCTACATGTACTCGTACCAAACGTGGTCTGAGTCGCCAGGAGGTTATTTATGACAAGGTGCTGCAACGTCCCCCCCCCCCCCTTCATTTGAGATTAAAGGGACCGTAAAGTCGCAAGTCGTGGGCGTTTGGACCTGGCCCGACTCGGGTAACATTCGGGAATGCCTGTATACTTTCGGAAAACGAGCGCACACGGATTGTGTGCAATTCCCTATGCAGCACGTATTCACCCGAAGAAAGGCGAACTAAGCCCAACTGATCCTCATCGGCAATTCTGTTCGCAGCTCCACGATTGTTGTTACGCACCACTGAACTCTACACTACGTAGCATAGAGTTCAGTGTTACGCACTGCCTTGCAATAGGCGCAAGCGTAAGGTACATAAACGTACATGGATTACGAGCGGCGCGTCCCTTTAAGGTAACTACACTTTTGATTTGCAGGAGCATTATAAAGCCTACCAACAATAGAAATAGATATTGGTCTACATAACAACACAATAGGAGGAAAATTCATTTTCATCATATGAAAAAATTATACAAATGCTGCCTTTACTCTAGGCACAAAGGGAGGGGGAATTGGAGATGGTCAACCCAACCAAAAGATCACTCCCGCTTACAAGAAAGTGAACGACTTGTCCCCTTGTATATTTTCTGAAATATATTTCATTTATTGTAGTCATTTTAGTTCCTTTTAGTATTTTGCTCTCTTCAAATTGTCATCGGGAGGAGACTCCTCTCTCAATTGGCTCAATTGTGCCTACCCTAAAAAAAAAAAAAAAAAATACTGGCTTTGCCATTTTTTACTGTAGCTTACTTGCAGCATAAATGTCTAGAAATCAAGAGTAGCACATATGCACTATGCACCTTTAATTTATGAAATCAAATTACATGCACATTTCTTTCATTGATTTATCTGCAGCTAGGGTTACAAATTGATTTTAATAGCAGCTAGGAGTTCGACAGAATGGAATAAATGTTTTGGGCTGGAGTAAAACATGTACATTACTGACCCCGTAACATTCATGGATACATGTATCAATCATTTTGTTTGATCATGGAACAGTGATCTATAGAAAACACATTAGCTGGGCTGCTGTACTGACTAAAGCAAGACATGAACTACACATGCATTTTGCTCTGCTGACATGAATCAATACACAGTATGTGCATGTATAAATTACAAACCAGGTGCATAATCATATCTCTCTATATGTTACATGTAAGTGTAAGCATGAATGTGAGAGAGTGTATGTGTTTCTGCCTGTATGTTTTTATGTCACTGTGTGTTTGTATATGGACATGGGCTTAAAGGCAAGGTCCACCCTGACATCACGTTGGTTTTAATAAAAGCAGAACAATGAGAGAAACATATTGATGAAAGTTTGGCGAAAATCCAACAAAGAATAGTGGAATTATGAAGTTTCAAAGTTTTAGATTTGTGACGTCACATACGAGAAGCTCCCCCATTGTCATGTAATATAAATTCCAGAAAGTGCCATTTTCTCAGAAAATTGAAAATGATGTTACCTGTGCATTCAATATATAATTAGAAACATTATTTCATACATACTACTATGAAAAAAAAAACACCATTCAATCATCATGAACTAATAAAAAGTGGCAATTTATTGAATTAATATTACATGACATATGGGGAGTTGCTCATACATGTATATGACGTCACAAACTTAAAACTTGGAAACTTCATAACTCCGCTATTCTTTGGTGAATTTTCGCCAAACTTTCATCAATATGTTTCTCTCATTGTTCTGCTTTTATTAAAATCAACTTGATGTCAGGGTGGACCTTGCCTTTAAATGCAGTTAAAAATGTGTAAGTTTACATGTAGTGCATTTCACCAGAGTTTTTATACATGTAGCCGTACATGTACGTTTTTCTTGGTCACAAGCCCATGACAAACAAAAATATACACAGGCAAACAAATGCTCATCTCACTTGCACGTAGGCAACTTGCTTTTATTAACACTCATCCTCCCCCAAAATATAAGAAATACATTTGAATAGATATACATGTACATTCAAAAAAATAAATTTAAATGAATAAATACATGTAAATGAGAAAGAATGAAAGAAAATAATAAAAAACAAATAAAAATGAAAAAAAAATCAGAGATGCATTCTTGCGAAACAAGAACATGACACATAAATTGTATGATGTTTCTCACAGAAGAGGGAGAAAGAGGGGGAAAAGTCTGAACTGTATTGCAATATGACTTTGTGATTTGTTTACCCTCTCAGTTCCATAGCAACAAAACTCAAGATAAATTCTGCACTCTTTTGAAGAGTACATGTACTTAAAGAGAATACACAGTACTGGTTGATTACTTGCAGAACAACATCATTTAATATCAACTGCTTTCAAACTTCTGTGAACAGATGGTATCTAAAAATGTCACTATAGTACAGGAGAGAGTAGTTGAAAACAACAGAACACTTCGTTTTGGACATATCTGTTACACACAAATCCCCACTGCTGACAAAGTACTAACACAGAAATCTATAGTGGGAGTGGGACTATGTTAATTGTGCCATACACAACTGCCAGCAACGGAGCCTACTCCGTCGGGTACTCAAACTGCCAATTCCTCAACTTTTTATTGCATATGAAGTGAATTAGTCCCACATTATAATGTAAATGTAATTTACTCTCAGCTGGAAAATATGGAAATGTGAAATTTTGATGAAAGATTTTCCATCATCAACCAGTACTGTGTGTTCTCTTTAAAGAGTTACAGGATTTTTTGTTTTAAATTAGATAAAGTGGTTCTAATTCATGGGTACGCAAATAAATGTACCACATGCCTGACAGAGCACGCAAGAAATTATTATTTTTGGTTTTCATTTTTTGGAGGGAGGGGGGTGCAAAATATGTACATTGTACAAGTGTACAACTGTACATGCAATAAAAATATAACAAAAAAGACACAACATTTAAATGAAAGATACATGTTTCGAAGTGGCTCACTTCATCTTCAGTCTGAAAATAATAGAGAATTGTTGGTATTTATACATGTCTGATATAAGCAACTGGTTACTGAAAAATTTATAAATTTATATTGGTCAAACCAAACGTCATTACATAACGCGAGTACAGGAGCACCTGGGGAAGGATAAAAACTCCCATGTCTGGAAGCACTTACAGTCTTCCACCCAATGTTTGTCAGAATGCAACACCCAATGTTTTGAAATTCTCGATACTGCTCAAACTGACTTTCAACTAAAAATCAAAGAGGGGCTCTACATTAAATGGACAAACCCTCAACTCAACCAGCAGGTGTATAACTACCAAATACTGCTTTCTATTTAACTACCCTCCCCCCACCCACTGACTGAACAGTATATACAAACACTATTTTCAAGTTGGTCGTTGCCCTCCTGTTCCTTTACCTTATAACACATACTTTTGTCATCGTAAATGATTCTTAGTACCCGGTGTGTATAAATTAAAATTTTTCAGTAACCAGTTGCTTATATCAGACATGTATAAATACCAACAATTCTCTATTATTTTCAGACTGAAGATGAAGTGAGCCACTTCGAAACATGTATCTTTCATTTAAATGTTGTGTCTTTTTTGTTATATTTTTGTTGAATATCGTGTCGTTCTTTTGGTAATGTACATGCAATTATAAACAGTAACACAGAATTACCATTTTGAAATCTCTTTGGAAACAACTCATATTTGTACAGGTGGGTAGTAGTGTTGCAGGACTCCAGGATTTTGGGGAGTCGACTAGTCGCCGATCACAAGTCGTGACTCCGACTATTTGCCGACTCTCAGCGTTCAGTTCTGTCAGCATGGCCAATAGGTAAAAGGAAGCACACTACAGCCTATACAATGACTGTTTAGTGTCCTCCTCCAATAATTTCAGTAAATTCAACTTTCAACTGTGATTACGATCATTCAAGAATTGACTTTCTGCCATAGTCCCACACATTCTCATTGATGTTTTGACTGGTTTATATGGCATACATATGTGATTACATGGAGTCGATTCTTGCGTTTCTAAAGTCGGAGTCGCGACTCCTCGAAGATAGTCAGTAAATTCAACTTTCAACTGTGATTATGATCATTCAAGAATTGACTTTCTGCCATAGTCCCACACATTCTCATTGATGTTTTGACTGGTTTATATGGCATACATATGTGATTACATGGAGTCGATTCTTGCATTTCTAAATTCGGAGTCGTGACTCCTCGAAGATAGTCACGACTCCGACTTTTGGCGACTTAGTCATGCAACACTAGTGGGTGGGACAAGCCTTGCCACGAAAGGTCAACCATTTACTGTTATATTACATGTAGTATCGATACCAAGACAAGATGAAATGATTAACATCACAATATCCAATGGAATCTCATGACAAATGGCATTACATGTACTTCTATTTGTGCAGCTGTACCTACATGTAGTGTACATACTAGTGTACATCGTATGTTCATCTAAGCCTTGGTACTCAACCTGTACAAATGCTTATTTCATAATTCAAGTGATCAGTACATGTCTGTACAAGTGTTTTTTATCATGAATCTGATTAATTTTTGTAAATATTGTACAATAAAATGTTTGTGTTAACTTGAAACGCATGCGCGTGTGTGCATGTCTAGGTACAACGCATACAGTATGGTTGTGTACATGTACATGGTAGACATACATGTTAAACATATTGTAAAGTCTACGAAATGTCATAAATTACATTCAAATGACGACACACTTATTGCTGAGGATATCGCGATCATTACGACATCACGGCATATCTCCCGGATCATAAAGAAATTATACCTAACAATCCACAAATTTCTGTTATGTTCTGTCATCCATCAGATAAAAGGCACACTTCCTGATATGCATGACGTCACAATAAACATTGTTATTCTGAAAATATTTCTCAAATGTGTACAAAGTACAGTCCATGGTCCATGTAGATTTCGAGTATACAATACTTCATCATAAATATTGACACAATAATGACTAAACACACTTCAATTTCATGGTCTCCAGCATGACGGAGTAGAGCAAAATTTGGTTCTATGCATGTAGATTCTCCCTATCAATTTATCATTATACAATGTAACAAAAGTGAAATTTTAATCCACAGTTGTCAGTTCATTTAACCATAAAGTCATGTTATGTTATGAACACATTATTCTTGTGAAATCACAGAAAAAACCTACCTACCTGTACATACACTGTATATATATATAAAGTGTGAACCCCACCCCCACCACACCAACAACACACTGAAGCTGCCACTACAGTATATGAGTCATGCAGTATGTACACTGTACTTGTGAAGTTACGACACACCTGAAATACACGGAGTATGACAAATGATGTCAACAAAAAACATAATCATACTGAAGTGTGGAGACCGCTTCATTCTGTAATATTTGTTGTACTAATCTTCACAGAAAATTTCCGCCGTATGGCCCATATACATAATTCTGGGAAACATGTTATACAAATGATCAAACATAGATCAGTGTAGACTGAACAGTTTTTCATTATAATTATACATGTATCTCATGACTTTTAAATCCCTAGTTTGTAAAACAATGAAAATACTTGTTAGTAAAACTAAAATACTAAAAATTGGTGCATTTTCAACAAACATTATTCAAATTAATGACTGAATCTAATAAATTGATTAAAAACACTCACTTAAGTCAAATTAAACCTTCAGAAAATGTGAACATTTACTAACAAAAGTCAACAAACAATTGCCGCTTATAGGATTACCGCAAAAGGAAGTTATCAATCGAGTTGTTGGGAGGTTATTGAGGAAACGATAGACTGACGATGGGAACACACGGCTAGTTTGTCGCTCAAGGCTCCACAAATCAAACTCAACACACACACACACACAGACATAGGCTCACAAAACACGCCATCCAATTTCCTGTCGAAATTGACAAGCGCCACCATACACCAGACTTGTTTCAGCAGAGCACCGGCTTTGCAGGATGACACTTCACGGAGATTGCTTCCCGCTCTGGTTTATGAAATGATGTTGTCTTTTATTCTGGAGGACACCAGATGCTAGAAACAGGTTGTTTGTGTCAGAATTATTCCCAGCGAGGAAGGTCTAGATGTTGTCTACAAATGTTGTTCTCAGTCAAATAAAATAGTAGTGAAACAACAGATCCATTTAATTGCTGTCACACAGTTAATTAAACCTCTGCCCTCCCTCCCTGATTCTCCTCTCAGTAATTGTGTGAATGACCGTGCATTTAATTTATTCATAATCTGATATACATTTAACCTTTGATGCTTTGAGTTTGGAACCCAAAAATATATTCAGTCTCCAAACCAGCATTTTTCCCGTTTGATGACGTTAAAGGGACAGTCCACTCTGACATCACTTTGGTTTTAATAAAAGCACAAAAATGAGAGAAACTTACATGTATTAATGAAGATTTGGCAAAAATCCGTCAAAAAATAAGAGTTATGAATTTTCAAAGATGTAATTTTGTGACGTCATATGTGAGCAGTTCAGCCACATGTCATGTACATGTAACACAAATTCCATAAACTGCCAACTTTTAATGGTTCATTACAAATTAAATTTTTTTTTACAGAAAGATACCTGAAATGTTTTAATGTGTCTGATGATATATTGGATGCACAGGTAAAATCGTTCTCAATTTTCCGAGAAAATGGCACTTTATGGAATATTTTCTACATTACAAATGGGGAAGCTGCTCGCATGTGACGTCACAACATCAAAACTTTAAAATTTCATAACTTTGTTTTAATTTGAAGGATTTTCATCAAACCTTCATTTATAGGTTTCTCTTATTTTTCTGCTTTTATTAAAATCAACTTGACGTCAGTGTGGACTTTCCCTTTAAATGTATTCGAGGGTTTTGAATGTATCAATGCAAGCCACCTCATGGGTTCAAATTAGAATTTACAGTAAGGAACTGGAATTAAGACATGAAATATCTATTGATTTATTTGATGTTTGACCTGAAGTTTGAGTAGACCTCTAATCTATGGGAGTTGTGATGTGCAGAATCTTCAAAACCACAATCACATGCTTTTCATATATCGTTGCATGGCTGGAAGATGAACCCTAGTTCATGTATATGTTCCCCGGAGAAGGGCCTTAACAGTAAAAGTTCTCTATTTGAGAAATATTGCCTCATTTAACATTTGCACTCAACAGACTAACAGGATCTAAAAATATCATGCTACTTTGATTCCATGTGAAAAATGCCAATGGTTTTATGTTAGACACAATTTATTTGCTAATGCCCTTCTGCCAGCCAAACAACGATAATATCATTGTTCATTATCTGAAATGTGCATGCCTGTGCACCTGTCAATTTCAACTACACATAATTTCTTATCTCAAGCAGACACCAAGATAATTTGACATGCCACAAAATATCTTACATGGAATTCCTGAGGTCAATCACCCTTTCACTGTACTTCACAAAACAGTACACTGCCCTCAGAGACACAGAAATTTAAAATTGCCCGAAGTGTAGAGTTGAGAAATTTGGAGTTATTAGAATTACAACATCATAGCCAAATGGCTAATAGACTATAATGGGTGGGAACCAAGTGATAATAACCTCTGACTTGCCATCATCATCATCATCATCATCATCATCATTATCATCATCATCATCATCATCACCCATCATCACTGTTTTCATCATCCATCATCATCATGATCATCATCATCATAATCATCATCATCATGGTCATCGTCGTCATCTATTATCGTCATCGTCATCATCATCATCATCATCATTATCATCATCATCATCACCTAATCCCATGCAAACATATATTGTAGCAACATGTTGCAGAGCAAGGCAAACAATGAATACAGAATGACATACATTTTAAGACATGTTAAGATTATCGAGGAAAGATGCTTATTTTATATGTATACCTTTTCTCACCATGTATTTTTATTACTGTTGTTGTACATGTAGTTTAGTGGTGGTGGGTGGGGGGGGGGGGCGTGGAGAGAGAGGGTAAAACCATGTCTGTTTGGGCTAGTAAAGTGTTTGAAATATTTTGGTTCAAGATGTATAATAGTAGTCTGAATGTACACTTCTCTGTATTGTGCACCACTTTTTTCAATAGGGGGGGGGGATTTTTAGAAGAATCAACTCTTACTGTACTTTCAGAATTCCCCTATGAACAAATATTTATAAATACTTCCATTATTTTTGCACACATTTTAAAAAACT
>JZLH01S0085097.1:0-17609 GCA_001188425.1 Eucidaris tribuloides | reverse complement strand
AAAATACGACTTTTGTTAAGAAAATACGATTTTTAGCCATCTTTAGTACGATTTTGAAGTACTGAAGGTTGGCATCTCTGTTTACATTAACTGACGTGAGATTTTAAGAAATCAAGTACAACACTGTACTGTATGAATACAGCTTGACAGTTGTCTGTTGTCTGTGAATGTGAAAACCTGAAAGTCACAAAAATCATCCAAATATGTCATTTATTACCTGATCTGAACTAAGACTCAGTTGAGGATGCGAAATGAGCTTATGATAAAGCAATTTCATAATACGAGGTTTCGTGTACAACACTAACTGCAGTAAATTCATAATTCAAAACACATTTTGTTACATCACTGGGGAATCAAGCAACTGTTTCCCTTCCCTTCGGCACCTTCCTGTCCCCTACCCCACCCTACTTCTACTTCCAGCCCCTTCCCCACCCAGCAGCTGCCTGTCCCTACCCACCCTACTTCTGCTTTCTGCCCCTTCCCACCCAGCATCTGCCTGTCCCCTACCCCACCCTACTTCTACTTCCAGCCCCTTCCCCATCCAGCAGCTGCCTGTCCCCTACCCCACCCTACTTGTAGTTCCTGCCCCTTCCCCACCTTATTCCCTATACCCTACCCCTCCTTACTTCCTGTCTCCTACCCGTCCTTACTTCCTGTTCTCAACACCTGCCCCGCCCTACCTGAATGTCCCCCAACCCACCCCACTCATGAGGTAATTAATACATCTGCTTCCTCCTCGCCTTAATCATACCTGTCTTGTCTTAATTTTTAAGCCAGCACAGGAGCTGGGGTTCTATTCCATAACAATCTAGACACACTCATCCATACCCTGAGTCGTCTGAGATTTGATTGACGTAGTGACTGTTCCTGTCTGTGTGAGAGTGTAGGTTTGTATGTCGTGTGGTAGCATGCGCCATAATGCTAGACTTAGCGCAGCCACGGTTTGTGCAGCTCCCGCGGCCATGAGTGCGTGACGATGTGTGATAATATTCGGTCTTGATCTGCCCACAGTTCCCAGTGATATCGGATAGCTGCTACGAGTATGATTGGGTATGTAACATGATTTAAATCTCTTCTGTCACCACTCTCTGACAAGACTTGTAACAACTGTTTGACAACTCTTGAAATACAAATGCTAATTCTGGTTAACTATACTTTCTACACATTGTTGGCCAAGACTTCAATATTCGTATGATTTTGGGTAGTTTATCTGGCCAGAGTGATCAGTTGATAGCCACGGTCAATGGCTTATTTCCTCCCCTACTTGGCAGCTCGCTTGATGAATCATATTTTAAACTGTCGAGGATGGTCTAGTACGCCCCATAGGTGTGACTCTAGCGACTCTTTTTACCACGTGGGTGGTTGCAGGTTTCATTTTCATCATTTCCAGGTTTTGAACATTCATGTATGCCCTGAAAAAATGATGAGGTCATTGCAGAATAAGTTCTATGTAAAAAAAAAAGTGAATCACACTTTATTTAAATGCAAAATGTGTGTGCATTTATCCACAGTCCAAGCTTTATTATCAGGGGAACATTCCTGGAGAAGTCTCGTACATGTAGGTTGTGAAAAATATATTTAAAATTAAAATTGTAAGATTTATAAGCTTACTTTATAGGCTGAGAGTTGAGATGATGCAATTTCTGATTTTTTTTTTTAATCTTATTACTGTTACTTTCTTGGAGTTTGAAAGTGCTCTCTATAAAGTACTACTGAATACAAGGCCTGGGACTAATATCAATTTTGATATTCAAATATTTGAAGGAATACGATTCAAATTACTTGAATGGTTCAAAATCAGGCACGACGCAATTAGTGGTTGTATGTTAACTTTTTCTATGGCTAAAAGTAGCAGATGAAAAGCTAGGAATGAATAACACAGAAACCCTCAATTGTGGAGTGTTTATTTCACCTAAATGTAAAAAAATGAAAATCTACAACTAACTCTGCATACACTAAGATATTGAAGAGGGTGTTTGAGATCGATACCAAGCTTCTACAGCATGCGATTCAACATGTTTGTATGTTTGTAGTGCACACACTGCAGTGCTATACATGAAACTACAAATCATCACCAAACAAATATTTGAATAAGACTAAAAATTGTATTTGATTGCCAAATAGCTGAACAGTACATGTATTTTAATTCATTGTACATGTAGGCCTAACCAGCACTCTTATTGACTGCACTTTCACACTCTTGAGAAAGTTTTAATAATAATACTTATAATAATAATGGGTTCTTATAGTGCACTATTCACCACAGTATCATAGTGCTTACACATTATTATTACCCCAGTCACTGGATACAATTCAGTCTAGCACTTATACATGTACAGTGCTCACTCTCAACTCCCTGGGATACTATATGTACAATTTAGTTTATTTATGTGGTAATATGCAGCTGAATTCAATTTCATTAAGCTATGTGGAGGATTGATGCAGGAAAACAAAATTTGACTTAAAGGCATTGTATAACAATGTTTCCAGTTTAAAAAATCTGAGCTACATGATTCCCCATGCTACTAGTGTCTTTGATATGGTCTAAAAATGAAGCCCTGAAAAAATTGCAGTGTAAAACAATCATTAAGTGCTTTAAAAAAGTGAAACTCATTGAGAGACCATTCCAGCTTTTCTCCATAGACTGCTGTGTTGCAGAATTTCCTATCGGCTGATATAAAATTAATGTGCCAATTTGTATCTGCACATATTGTATTAGTGACAGCATAACTGTCCGACTTTTGTGTTCTAGGGTGTTTATTTGTCCATTCAAACACTGTCAGATAATGTCAGATACCAAAGTTTGACAATTTTTTACACGGGTCTTCCACAGTGTTATATAGTGTCTTTAATAAAATTACTGCGGCCGTAATGAGGACATATCCACATGCTATATTATTGGAATGGTTTTGGTGCAAATGTACATGGATATTTTGACAATGACAAAGTTGGCACTTTTACTGCACAGCTACACATTTGCAGGACTACAGTTATACACTTGGTCTTTGATTATACTCATGATAATCGTTTTGTCTCCAAGAATGAGGTTACTCTGGATAGAACACGTAGTCAGGGATGCCACTCTTCAGACTTTTGTCTGAATTCCTACATTTTTTTTTGTCAATTTTTCTCTGTACAAAAGAATCTTACAATAGGCAAATTTAAAAATCAAGGTTTTTCAGACATTTTCAGACTTTTTGAATATCATTGTGTGGCATCCCTGAGTAGTGCACCTTTAAGGATGAGAGTTTTATTCCTGCTATAGTATATGGCAGTTTGACCTTCAAGAAAGCTTATCATCCTTTTATTTTGTGGGATATTAAATTTCCTCCTTTTTTGAGCTTTTTCCTTTAAAATTGATATGAATATATATTAAAGACATTCATCTTATCAGGTGCTCAGGGAAAATCCTGAAAGACGTCAGAAATTCAGGTCTTGAAATTGAGATCATGTGATATGATCATGTGATCAACGATAAAAGCTTGTATTTGAGATTCAATATACATGTAGTGACGTAAGTGTGACAGTATTATTCAGTTTGGATTTGATGAATGCAATTTTCTCCAAGATTTTTTAATGAATATATGAATATATATGGTGAAGCAGTGCCAAATTATTACCTTGTCACTAAAGAATTGAATTCTCTTTATAAAAAAAATCTCATTGCAAATATATTAGTTGGAATGAAGTGAGTGCGTGTATGTACAGTATCTGCAAGAAAATGACAAAACAGTTTGGTGAAACCCCCAAACCGGTTTTGGGTCTTCACAGTCAGTTACAGTAGTTGCCAGGTAACCTTTTCAGGACAGCAGTAACAGCACTAACTTTCAGTTTATACATGTAGCATGTATGCAAACTAGGGGAATAACATGTTTATCTTGTTGTACGTACATCATGTGAACTGTACTTTGTAGTTTGTTCATGTAAGACACCTGTAGACTTGCTTATTGATGTTAACAGATCAAAGTTCTCACAAAATTCTGTGTGATAAGAGAAGGGAAAGATTAAATGGAACAGATTTTAGAGGTGTTTTTAAATTCATGAACTGTAAACAGACTCAAATAATAGTATATCCATGCTAGTGTGTGTTAAAGAATTGTAATGATCGTGATAAGTATGGTACAGTAATTAGGTTTTTGCTGCTGCAAATGTTTATATATTTTTAGAAATCAAAAACTTTGAGATATCCATTGGGATTTAAATCAAGATGAAATTATGAGAAAATAAATTACAAATTGAGTACATGCACATGTAATTGTTAACCCCTTAAGTACCAGCTTGTACAGTACATATACATGTACATTGTACAACCCTACCACATACATGTATGAACAGTGGGTGTGTGTCTGTGTGTGTGTCTGTATGTCTGTGTTTGTGTTTGCATGTCTATGTTTTTGTGTATTTGTGTGCTTGTGTGTGTGTGTGTGTGTGTGTGTGTGTGTGTGTGTGTGTGTGTTGTGTGTGTGTGTGTGTGTGTAGGTGTGTGTGTGTGTGTGTGTGTGTGTGTGCATGCGGGCACATTTCCAATTACCTATTTGGCCTATGAGATGATAAGGGTAACAAGTATTATGAAGAGGTTTCTTGATCTGAGGCATCAGCTAAAACTCACTAAAACTGTGTTCACGATTCTTCTGTAATCATTTTAAGCTAAGAAGTCTTGCAACTGTAGGATGTCTTCAAATGGTAGTTGCTGATCAGTGTTTACAGTATCTGACAGAGATCCATGTACAGATGGTCTATGTCTTTGTTTAATAGTAGAAACCACAACCAAGGGAAGCAGCAGTCAGGGTCTGAATCATCTTCATATGACATCCTGGTCCTGAATGAAATTGCATACAACTTCCACCTTATCTTTGACTAGAACCAATGACCTGGTAAGGGGAATTGCTAGTCTGACTTCCAGCCGTTTAGATTAGCCATCTTATGATATCCCTGCCAAATGAAGTTTGAATATAGGAATCGGGGTGTGATCAGGTGGGCAGGCGGGCAGGTTGGCAGTCAGTGGGTCCGTAGCAAATCTTGCGGGTCGAACTACTTTCTGAATTTTCTACCAATGCTCATGAAATTTAGTGCACACGTTGGTCTTGGGGTGAAGATGTACAATACTCAGTCACTTTTTGCATGTGTCAGAAACTGTGTTGCCATGGTAACGGCATATTATGCCAAAAATCAGATAAAAAATGTTGCAGATCAAACTACTTCCTGAGGTTTTGACCAATTCTCATGAGATTTGGCACACACATTGGTCTAGGGGTGCGGATGTGCAACAGTGCAAGACACATTTTTTAATGTGTCGGAAACTCTGGTGTCATGGTAACAGCATATTATGGCAATAAGTCTGGGATGTGATGGGAAAGGGGTATAAATCACTGTCAGTAATATTTCTAGTATGATAAGGAAACTGCTATCTTCAACTGCTTTTACTAAGACTAGTGTCTTGATATCCTTTCTTCCATGGGACTGGTCACAGACCCACAGCAATAGAGAAGATATAGTCACAGAGTCTGGAAACGAAACTAGGTAATTGCCCCCTCCTCTTGGCAGTAGGCAGTAGCACCCTTCTTTATGGCAACACTTTGTGCTTGATTCTGTACACTGCCAAGTTAAAGATAGCCACATCTGGCCAATGTCCAGATGACAGTATTTGACTGACCTCATGTCACATGTCTGGCTGCTGGCAGCAGTCTTGAATGTAGCACTTATGGAGGATTGTCTTTGTTACTAGCACAATCTTTCAACTCTGAAATATTTTCAGAGCTCTATGAACTGAAGGAAAGGGATTCTAGAGTAACTAGTATTGGCATACTTACACAATATAACCCACATGCATTCAGTGATACACACTTTGTATTCAACTTTCCTATGCAATGACAAAAAACTTAAAAAGTATCATTGTTATAGTCAATATTCTATACAATTTAGGAAACAAAATTTGAGACTGAATCATTATCTTACAGTATTTTGATTTGGTAAGAAATGAATTTTGCCAGTAACCACTTTTATGAAAAACAGCTACAAATTGCATAGATATATCAAACGTTCTGCAGCTTTTCCTGACATAAAATCATATAGCTGAGTGGAAAGTAGGCACACAGCCAAGAACTATGGGTTGGGCCTATCAAAACTTGTAATCATATGATCCAGGGAAAGGGAATATATTATAGTGATATTATTAGGTTTTATTCAGCTGTGTATCTCTGATTTTCACTAAAATGATATGAGCGCATATACGTAAATACTTTAAAGGTCCAGTGACCAGTTTGACACCGTGTCCCAAAACTTCTTTAAATTGTAAATTAAATCTGAATGTGTTTCACATGCTTGTACAAACATCGTCCTGCAGGCTTGAGTGCTCCACACCTTTGACATGCACTGCACATAAAATAAAAGTAGAAGAAGAAATGAGGGATGTCTAATATTTGTTCTCTCGTGATTTCATCTATGAATTAGCCGGTAGTTGACAGCTTTTTTTAATTGGCATTATGCTCCCCCCCCCCCCCCCCCCCGGCCCCCTTTCATTAAAATGGATGTGGAATAACTCATGAAATAGGCTTCCATGTAATATAAAGAATATTAAGCTTTCTCAAATGAGCAAGAAAAATTAAATTGAGGAAAATGAAGCTACTGATATGTTTCAATATCATGTATAATCATACAGCTTGAATGAATTGAACTAGATTTACGGAGGAAAGAAAAATATTCTATCATTAACATATCATAACTTGACCACAAAACAAACTTGTTGGGAGGTTTATGCTAACTTAAAGTTAATCCAAGCTTATAGTTAATTACAAAGGTGCTCAATACAACTATGAGTTATTATCCTGTTAACTATGTGGACCGAATGTACCATGTATGAACTCTAGGGGAATTATATACTGTATACGCTGAATATTTTGGGATGGTTTTATATTCACAAATTTCGCGACTTAATGCTTGTGAAAATTTTTACTTCCTCACATTTCTGTAGGAAGTGAATGCAAATACAATAAAATTGCAAAAATAAACTCCCGCGAATTCCTCGTCCTGAAGCAAAATCACAAAAATATATGCACAATAAATATATGGCATAACTTAGTGTTTACGCTGAATATTTTGCGATGGTTTAATTTTCGCGAATTTCACGACCTAACAGTTCCAAAAGTTTTCACTTCCTCACATTTCTGTAGGAAGTGAATGCAAATACAATAAAATCACGAAAATATACTCTGGCGAATTCCTCGCCTTGAAGCAAAATCACAAAACTATATGCACAAGAAATACATGGCGTATACAGTAGTCTGGGAGGCAGGGGGTTAAGGTAGCATGCTGAGTGTGTACCTGACTTGTGTTAATGGTGTGTTTCCTGTGTATCTAGCCCCATGGCACAACCCCTGTGTTTGTGTCGTCTGTCTTTTGTTTTTGGCAGGAAGTTTGTGTGCCTGTCAGTTTGTCAGGAAGATTCAAGTTACAGTGTACATACAGTAGCATGCATGTATTATGACATTTATACATTGACCTTTAAAGGCATTGTTCATCAATATTTCCATGAAAAAAAAAAATGTGAGCCACATGATCCCCCATGCTACCTGTGTCTCTGCTGAGGTGTAAAAATGAAGCCCTGAAAAATATTTCAGTTCGAAATGATTATTATCGGTAAGTGCTTTAAAAAAGTACAAATCATTGAAAGACCATTCCAGTTTCCCCCCATAGACTGCTAGTGTTGCAGAATTCTTGTTAGCTGACATTTATTCCTACATGTATGCCAATTCTAATCTCTACCTATTTTCTAGTGCTACATGTATAGCTTAAACTTAACAAGTTCTAGGGTGTTTTTTGTCCTTTCAAACACTGTCAGATATGTCACTTAGCAAAGTTGACAAATTTTGAATTGGGTCTTCCACAATGTTACATGGTGTCTTTCATAGTGAACACTGCTGTTTGATGACGTACGTGTATGTACAGTGCACCTGTGTGTTTGCACAGCTTTTACCTTGTTGCATGCATGTACATGTACGTCAATACAGAATTTTCTGTAAAGGTCCATTTTATTTTTTGACACACATTTGTTAATTATTAACACGCACACACACACACACACACACACACACACACACACACATAGCATTCATGAAGGATTAAGTAGCCAAAATTATTTTAAAAAAACTGAAACATTGTTAAATATTGCCTTTAACTGTTGATCCATGTAAAATGAAGTGTATTCACATCTGTGGGAGATCATGTGGAGTACTGTCCACTTTCTTTTATGTCTTGTTCAGGGCAGTACATGAAATTTGGTAATTTGATATAGTGCTCTAAAGACACATTGTGGAAGCCCTACTTAAAAAACTGTCAAACTTTGCTATCTGACGTAGCTGACAGTGTTTGAATGGACGAATAAACACCCTAGAACACAAAAATTCAGACAGTTATGCTGTCACTTGTAAAATATGTACAGTTAAAAATCAGAACATGAATTATTGTCAGCCAACAAAAATTCTGCAACACAGCAGTTTGGGAGGAAAACTGGAATGGTTGCTCAATAATTTTCACTTTTTAAAAGCACTTAATGATCGTTTTGAACTGCAATTTTTTCATGGCTTAATTCTTTATGCCTCCGCCCCGTAAGGGAGCCGGAGGCATTATGTTTTCGGGTTGTCCGTCCGTCCGTACGTCCGTACGTCCGTGGGTCCGTGCGTCCACACTTTCTTGTGAACAAGATTACTGAAGTACCGCTGGAGGGATTTTAGAATGATACTTGGACGAAAGGGTAGACCACTAAGGCAAGATGAATTGATTAGATTTTGGGAGCAAATCCGTCAAGGGTCAAAGGTCAACCGGTCAATGAATCTTTGTCCTGAAAATGCCTATTTCTGCCTACACTCGAGTTAGTGAGTGCTCACTGTGATATTTTATTTTGGTGGTTAGGTTAAAAACAAAAGACAAACATTTTGGTAGAAGTTCACAGGGGGTCAAAGGTCAATTTCAAGGGGTTCATAACGGTCAATGACCTTGTCCTCAAATCGTGACGCGATTGTTTTTGCCTATAACTTCAGTTAGGGAGTGATCACTGTTGATGTAATTTGGTGGCTAGATTCAAAACCAAAAGACAAATATTTTGTAGAGTCACACGGTGTCACAGGTCCAAGGTCAAAGGTCAATGAACTTTGTCCTAAAATTCCATTTTCTGCCTATAAGTTCAGTAAGGAGTGTTCACTGTTGTTGTAATTTGGTGGTTAGGTTCAAAACCAAAAGACAAATATTTTGGTAGAGTCACAGGGGTCAAAGGTCAAGGTCAAGTGTCAAAGGTCAATGAACTTTGTCCCAAAATGCTATTTTCTGCTTATAAAATCAGTAAAGAGTGCTCACTTTTGATTTAATTTGGCGGTTAGGTTCAAAACCAAAAGACGAATATTTTGGTAGAGTCACCGGAGTCAACAGTCAGGGTCAAGGGTCAAAGGTCAATGAACTTTGTGTCAAACCTTCTTCAGTTACCTGTAGGAGTGCTAACTGTTGATATAATTAGGTTGTTATCTCCTACATAGGGGGCGCACTGGGCGGAGGCATACCAATTGACTGCGCGCAGTCGAACTTTTCTAGTTAGACATTATTTTAGACACTGGTAGTATGTAGCTCAGAATTTTTTTTAACTGTAGTGTTATATGATGCCTTTAACTCTTGAACCTTAAATGAAGTATATTCACATCTGTGGGAGATAGTGCAGAGTACTGTCCACTTTCATGTCTTGTTTAGGGTAGCCCCCAGAAATTTGCTAATTTGATATTGTGCTTTGAGCGTGTTGTGCTCCATGCAGTTTACATTTCTTTTGAATTTTTGTCTTTAGTCTTAGAAGTGGAACAGTCTGTAAATTAGTTGTTATGGTAGACGCCAATTCAAAACATAATAAACATTTTTTTTTCAACCCACTGAACATGGTAGTTGACTTTGTATCATTTACTGTAGCACTGGAATACTTTGTTAAATTCAGTTGGCACTCGATGCTTGCTTATGTTTTCCATAATGTGTTTCAATCATTTAAGTGAAGTACATGTAACAAAGTCCACTTACCCACTTAACTACTACAGTTTATTGATCAACACTTCAGATTACCTGCTGGCCCACTTTTCTTACCCCTCCTTGATTAACCCTTGGCTGCCAAGTTGAAATGCTCTATGTCATCTTAAAGGGAGAAGGAGCCAGCACCCAACAGGCATAAGTTAGGAAAAAAATGACATTGTGAGTATTGCGAGAATTACATGTATGGTACATGGTGATAAAGACAGCCTAAATAAGGGGTACTGTGTGATACTCACCCTCAGCAAGGCCCTATAAATGAGTTAATTTGTGTTTATTTTACGTCTTTGCAAGTTTTACCCCGGGACAAAACTTGCAGAAACAGCTATAGGAGGAGGAGCTTATCAATTCAAACAGTGCATACATTACCACGGTGTGACTACCACACGTCGGATTGCATGCGTCGGTCATGCATGGCCAGCGCCAGACCTGTGCACGTGCAATCTGATTGGTTGGCAAGAACTCAAATTTTTTCTTAACTTATGCCTGTTAGTTGCTGGCTCCTTCTCCCTTTAAATGTTATTTCGGGTGTGGCAAACTGAGGGATTATATTTACACATACATCGTTTTGGTTTGCACCAATTTAAAAGTTGAGAGAAAATAAAAATTCCTAAATAAAAGTGGGCATATGTGTACTTTTCATATGTATGTGTATCTGTGTTTCAGTTTGTCTGTGTTTGTGTCTGTGTGTGGCATGCATTCTGCACGTAGTATGTATGTGAGTATCTTTACATGCATGTGTGTGCATTCTTGGTGTCATGTCTGCTGTTCAGATGAGGGTACAGACTACAGAGTAATGTACAAAGTACATGTATGTGTACCTATATGTACGTTTAGTGTATGTACTGGATGTTCCCAGGTGTATAACACAGAGGAAATGTGTTTTGTGGATTCAGTGGGTTAATTTTTTTTTCAGACAGGGTGGGGGTTTGGTTTGTCTTTAGGAAGTAGCAATTTAATGCACTTATACCTGACGTCAGTTGTCAGTTAATTAATAGACTTGCCTATCGGTTTCTTACTCAAACACATGGTGCTGTGCATCAGTAAATCAGTATTATCATGCACTGAAAGATGTCTATTTTTGTACAGTTGATGCCGTGTAAAACATTAATGTTGTCATGTTAAGCTCATGGTACTAGAATTAGAATTTTGACATGCTCCTGACGTAGTGCGGCTGCATGGTTACATTCTAGAATTGTTCAAGACAGATCTCCATATTTGTGCACTGTGCAAAACCTTTCTGAACATCTTACCTCAAGTCTTAAAGGGAGGGGAAATAGAAATCCCAATTGCAATGTATCCTAGCAAATTTTTGACAGGGTTTTAGCCAAGGCTCTTTAGGTGGGTCCGTAGGCATGGCTACTGTCCCGGCCACTACCCAAGCTAAAAGTTGCTCTTCTGCTGTGTACCAGTTCTCATAAAATACTGACAGACAAGGTTTGTCACAAATAAACCCCAGAATCTAAAGTTTATGATTGGGATTGGCATTGCCAAATATGATTTGGTCCCTAATTGGGATTACCAAATTTGATACCACTTTGACATTTCTATCAAATGATTAATGATTAACTCGGAACATGCCGAAGTTGCAAATATGTACCACACAATACACGCAATAATTATAGAGGTGTAATTCCTCTGGCATGTTAAGAGTTAAGTCAAAGATCAAAGGTCAGTGAAATTTGCATTAATTGTTAAGTTTATGAGATATGAATTAAACTTTAATGAGTTGGGTGTTTATGGCTAGTACTTTGCCAGATGGATAATTGGTGAGGGAGGACAGAGACTTACTATCACCTGCACACCAAAAATTGCTCTAGTACTGATACTGAAATTGATATATAATAATGTTTCATCATGACGGGCATATCTTTTCCATCAAAGGTTCCCTGAACTTTCTGAAGTTGTACCAGCTCAGTGATGAATACAATTAGTTTTACATATATTATTGGTCAGTACTGTGATGTATCTTCTCAAGGAGCATGATTATGTCCACTTAAGAGGAAAATTCCACTTCGTCTCAATGTGAGGGTATTGGATGCAGTATTGTTGATTTCTGCAACTAACTTGGTTGGTAGCACTTTTGTGAAAGATAATTGGTGTGACTTATTAACCTATACAGAGTTAACCCTTACAGGCATACTGTGTGGGGAGGGGGAGGGGCATGGTTGGTGGGTCATGTTTGCAGTACAATAATAAAGACATGGGTATCAGGAAATATCTGTTAATATTTACTATAAGTATAGCTATGTTCTGCTCGCAATATACAAGACAGTACTTCCCCAAAACTTGATCATTAATCACTAATTTCAAAAAATTGTGATTATAATATGCACTTAAAGTACTTATCAGTAGGGGATTCCCCTTCATTAGAGCTTATTAGAGGGTACTCTTACATAGTAGTTCATTACTGGAGCTAGAAAATGTTTATATCTGATTATGTTAAGTGCAGGGTAGGGAACTTATGAGGGTAGTTTGTGGATACTGTGACTTATTTGATATGTGTTGTGCTTTGCAAACTGTTTGTATGCTAATTGTACTGCTGAGTGTACAGTTGTGTGTTTTGTGTAGCCAACAATTTCAACAGGTACATGTATACATGTAGTATGTTTACATTGTTGTAGCAATAATTGAACTGTTGTGATCATTTTGGCAATCATCTCTATTGTTATCTGTGGATATAGTATCAATGCTGCCTGCAACGTAAGTTTGAAGTAAATACTAGTAACAGTTTTGTTGCTTTGAAATCTTGGCCATCCTGGAAATAAGCAATTGTACAGACACTCTAGTTGCCTTTGGAAATTTATGAAGTTAAATGGAATTTGATTCACATTATGTTCATTCAGGGACTAGACTGGGATTTTGAATGTCCTACATGTATCTTGTGCTAGCATATTATTCTCTAACTGTCCTAATAACAATTTCTGATAATGGAAGTTTTTTGTTTTTTTGAAGTGGTAAAGATGGTCAAACTAATTCTGGAATTTTTTAAACTCCTCATGAAAATTTTAAATGAAAAAATCAAGGAATACAAGGAATTTACAATTTTTGTATTCATTCAGAATTATTAATTTTGTTAAATTGATCATTAGATCTGTAGTTTACAATGAATGCATGGTTGAGGGTGCGTTAATGTGGATCTGGTAACAAGAAAGGTATTTAATGTGTGTTACTGCATGAGGCAGTAATTCGAATAGCACCATATAAAATACACAAGGTAAAGTTGTTTTGTAATCTGTTGGAACAATTCATTGTGTCTGACTATGTATGGACCCCCTCCACTTAGGAACTGGCTTATAGGTAGAAGGAGAAATCACTTCCATATTGTCAAACTACTTTTCAGCCCTCTGTTTCTTTCCTTTTTGTTCTTTCTACAGGTCGAAACTTAGTTCCCTTTTTGGGATGGATAGAGCAAACAACCAGGGAGGCAATGAATCCCTGACCTTCACAGCGCCCAAGCAGCCCAAGAAAGCCAAAGGTAAGATTATTATTTCATTGGTTGACCAGCAAAAGGGCCCTTGTGCACGTTCCCGGTAGAAGGGCCTTAACACTAAATTGTATCTTTACTTAAAAACCAGTAGCTCTTTTTCACATAAAATCAAATTAGTGTGATATTTTTAGATCCTTCTGGTCTGTTACGTGCAATATCAAACAAGACAATATTTTTCTTGTTAGAGAAAATATATTGTTAAGGCCCTTCTGCCAGGAACACATGCTAGGGCCCTTGTGCCGGACAACTGATGTTTTGTTGTATTTTGCTTCAATGGGATTCTTTTATTTATCGCACATGTATGTATAGCTACCATTGGGAAGTTTCATTTGATGCTTCTGTTAGGCTTGTTAAAGTCTGATGAAGTCTTTTCACAAATGAAACACAGCACCTAATTTATCCAAGCAAAACTATGAAAACTTGACTTAGCTTCCAGCAACCATGGTGAGCCATCTTAATCAGGACTTGTGCTATTTCAACATTGATTCCGGCAATCTATCATTACAGAAGAAATAAAGAAGTATGATTATTACTACATGGAGACTGTATATCTTGGAACATTCTTTGAAAAACTGATATTTGCTAACATGTACCATTACGCGAGCCGTAATGCTGAATGGTGTAAAGTAGAAAATTTCCAGTTTTAATCTGTTGGCTACTGGAACCTCATGTGTCCTGTATTAACCCTCTGGGAATTCCAGATTCTCGGAGGCAGTTTGTTAATTTGGTATTCAGTGGATTACAGTAATCGTGGAATGCACATGGATCATTACTGGAATATCAATATGTTATCCCTCTGGAATTTATTGGATTTCATACAGCATACAGCACACAGCCATTTGTGTCATATGATTGGTGTTGAATTACAGCCTGGAATTCTTGATTGAACTGAGCTGATAACATCATTCCTTGTGAACTCTATATATCTTGGATTATCTGGAATCTATGGATCGCATGCGGAATATTCCACAAATTGTAAATTATTGCACTGTTTGTAGAGGTGCATTCTTTTGGATTATCCTCTGGACTGCCAGATCTACTACATTCACATGACAGGCAAGTCATGTGGATTTTGATGGTGACTACTAGCACAAACTTCATGGTGTTACCTTTCTCCCTTGGCCCTCTTGGTAAGGTGCGACATAGAGGGAGAAGAGGAGCAGCCAAACATTGGGCCGTATGCATAAAAAGTAGCAATTGCTTTTTCCAGCCTTTTACTTGAATCCATATGCATAAAAATAAGGAATTGCTTGCAAGCAAAGGTTCTTGCTTACAGGCCGAAGCAATTGCTTGTTGCCTGCAAGGAATTACTACACGATCAAGTAAATGCATACAAACGCTCGCATACAGGTTTATTTTTATCAGCATTTGCCGTATTATTCCCGCTGAATGAAATTCGCGAGAGGACTATGAAACGATCTCCGTTCATCTGTCTGTCTGTCTGTCTGTCTGTCTGTGTGTGTCTGATTGATGTGTTATGTATGTGTATGTGTGTGTGTATGTGCATTAGTGTGTGTGCATGTATGTGTATTGATATTCATTCTGTTCTAAATTATTCATCCTGAATAACATCGCCTCACCAAAAAAAACACAAAACAATTACAAAAATCAAATTTCATGCATAGACATTTTGAAAAATAAGATTTTTCTTGACAACCAATTGCTGGTGCTTGAAGGAATTCCTTACAGTATAAGCATTTGCTACTTTTTATGCATACGACCCACCTGTTGAAGACGGTTTGATTTTGCTGCGACATGCATTTCCCATAAACCTCGCCATGAGATATCTTGTGTCCAGTGGGTTAAAGTAACCTTCACTAACCAGGAAATGTTTGACCACCTTTGGAATACTGCCATCAACTTGCCATATTAATAGATCCCCTCCGATTAGAATAGAATGAAGGGGACATCAGTGATGGCCACTATTGAGAATCAGATGACAGAGCCTCATCCGTGAACAGCGTAGGAAATAACCCAGGGCGACGGGCGATTTAGCCCTTGGCGAAGCCCAAATTGCCCCCTAAAATCCCCCAAACCCAATTCTTCGGGGCGACCATTTCCTTCAGAATCGCCCTCAGATTTGCTACGAAAAAATTACAAAATTTTTTCACATTTTTTAATATTATGGCTTTGAAACAATTTGAATTAAATGGTCGCTTGTATGGATGTAGCACCGGCTAAAACATCAGCAATCTTTCATTGCATTCTTCAAACTCTGATGTGCAACAAAAAAGTAGCCCCAGTGGTAGAAAATAGCCCCCAAAAATTCAAAAATAGCCCCAAGGCTCTAATAAAAATCGCCCTTAAAAAATAAAAATTAATTCTTACCCTGTCCATGAATAACTGGATGAATATGGACAAAATAAACCTGAAAGGATTATCCAGTTGTCATGTATTAAATATCTTTGAGTTGATATTTGAATTAAATCAACCACATTAAGTTTTAGTCTTGCTCTTTAAAGTACAGTGACTTGAAACACAAGAAAAGTGTATAGCATGACAAAACTTTTAGGTCTAATTGTTGTGATTGAATTCAGATCTGTTATTTTGAGTTGGGGTGGGGGGGGGAATTGTCTTTGAATTGAATCAGTGAATTCACAGAGGGCCCAAGTTCACGTGTAAAAAAATGGGGACTTGAGTTCTTTGTGAATTCACCTATTCAATTGGAACAGAACGTTATACATGTAGCAGTGTTTTCTCAGCACAATTTCTCAGCATAAAAATAAAATTCACACCCCACCGTGTTGTTTTCAAATGTACTACCTTACAAATGATATTTATCCTCTTAGTCCTCTGCAGTGACATCCTCATACTAAAAACTACACAAAATTGAACCTCTGGGACTAAGGCTTAGATGGGTGTAATGATGAAGTTGACAAGTCCACAAGGCATGATGGAATATTAATCAGTGTTGTATCATTCTGGTTATACGGATTGGTTTGGGGGTTTACTTTCAAACAGTATTGGTTCACCTTTTTGGATATAGCACTAATCTATGTTACTTTCCCCCCATACTATGTATAGTAACCAAATACTTCGGGTCCCCAAATAGTACACTAGAATTGTTCAAATATGACAGATATTTTTCTAATTCTTGACAGAGCAACAAGGAAGCCAAGGAGGAGGGCAATCAGCACTACTACTAGCCGTTGCAGTCCATGCGTACAGATTGTAAGTACTGCACTAATCAAGCATATTTCACCGGTTGTTCGGCAGAAGGGCCTCAACACTAATTTGTCCCTAACTTGAAAACCATTGGTTCTTTTCACAGTTATCAAAGTAGTGTGATATTTTAAGATCCTTTTGTCAGTCTGTTAGTGCAAATATCAAATAAGGCAATATTTCTCAAATTAGAGAAAATTCCCTTCTGCTGGACAGCTGACAATTTTTATGTAAGATTAGTGTTAATGATAACATGTAAAACATGATGTACATGATCTCTTGTTCTCTGATCTATAGAAAATGCATTATTTTTCAGTGTATTATTGATCGCATACCAGTTATCCCAATACTCTAGAGCAACATCCTAGAGCAACATGAATTCTCCCAGCATGTTCAGGATGGTTTAATGTAGCACTGCTCATATATTACCCCTTCTCAAACTACTGAGTTTTAGATCAGTGCCTTTTTCCATGCTGTACCATTCAATCTGACCGTCTAACTGACTAAGTACATGTAGATCTTGCAAAATATTTATTGATCGATACTAAGTGGATGGAAACAAATGCTTCCGTCTTGATACTACATGTACGTACATGTATGCCCATTTGGTGTATAAATGCTGTAATGTATACCGTAGGGGAGGGGAAAGAAAAGTAAACTGTATGTTATAAGGGAAGGAACAGTATATTATTCACTGCAGTATAAGCTTGATCCTTATCCAATGTCCTTCATTAATGTATTCCTTGTGGCACGTACATTAAAATGCCGTGCACCCTTCCTCTGATCAAGATATCCGGCACTTTACAGTCATACGTTGTGCAGTTTATGTAGTATGTGGTTCATGTCAAACAGGGAGGGAGAACCTTGGTAATGGGGAAGGGGAAACGTTTGAAACGGGGGAGGG